>BPVZ01000146.1:60288-75253 GCA_020521535.1 Rubroshorea leprosula | reverse complement strand
GTAGGCTTTGGGTTTTTGGGTAATTGGGTTTGAGTTTGGTGGGTTTTGGATTGGGTTTGATGGGTTTTGGGCTAGACTTTACATTTCACCCCTCCAACTTTCCATTTCTTCAATTGAATCCTTTTTCTCATCTTCTTTTCCAATCTTCTTCGTAAAATTTCCTTTTTGCATGTAGTCCCTGAAACAAAAATAAAAATATAGATAGCTTAGTTAAATAAAAGGGAAAAATTCATATTTTTTATATTTTTGATTTTTCCTTTTTTTTGGATGAAAATTTGAGTTATGACACCCCACCAACAACACTGGAAGTGAAGAATTCTTTAAGAAAAAGTGAGGTAATCAGCTTCACAAAAAAAGACCTACAACAAAGGGAAGTATATCCTTATGAACCCTTAATGATACAAGTAATAGTTGAGGACAGAAACCTACGGCAAGGTAAAATATTAAAGAGACTATTAGTAGACATAGGAGGTTGCAAAGATATACTCACACATGAAGTTTTCAAGAAGTTGGGATTCTCAGCACAACTTATGAGACCTTGCAAATTCCCATTAGTAGGGTTGTTTGGAAAAGATGTGCCAGTAGTAGGAATCATTACAATACTTATCCATGTTGGCGATACCTCTCAAAAAGCTGTGGTAACTCTGGACTTCTTTGTCATAGACATACCATTCTCTTTTAACGCAATCTTAGGAAGACCAGGATTGAATGCATTACAAGCAGTAATCTCTACAAGCCATATGATGATCAAATTTCCTACACCAAAAGGTATTGGAGTAGCAAGAGGAAGATCAGCAAAAATTCAAGAAACTGTCACAGCACAAGTCTTTGAACAACCAGAAGCTCGGAAGCTGCGGCCTAAGTCCCAAACTTGGGATTTAATTGCAACAGGTGACATCGTGAGAAGAAGAGGGTTGATTGTAGATACAATGGATGCACGAAAAGGTATAAAGGAACAACGAGTAGAGCCCATCAATCGCACCAAATCTATGGTACTCACCTCAAAAAATCCAGACAAAACAACGAATGTAGGAGCAAATATGGACCCAAAATTTACCGCAAAATTAGAAGAATGCTTAAAAAGGCATGAAGGTATATTTGTAGGAAGTGCAGCAGACATGCCTAGAATAGACCCTAAAATCGCATGCCATAATCAGGTAAAAGATGAGACAATTTGGAGCTGAAAGAACCGCAGCTATAAAGGAAGAAGTAGAGAAATTAAAAGAAGCAAGATTTATAAAAGAAATAAACTTCTGTGAGTGGTTATCCAACGTTGTCATGTTAAAAAAGACAAATGGAAAATGGCGCATGTGTATTGATTTCACTGACTTTAATAAGGTGTGCCCCAAGGACAACTATGTGCTCCCTAACATAGATGACTTAGTAGACAATTCCTCCGGATATGAAGCACTCAGCTTTTGTGACGCTTATTTTGGATACAACCAAATCCCAATGGTAGAATCGCGGCAGGAGAAACATATTGCTACATAGTGATGCCATTTGGCCTAAAAAACGCAGGTGCAACATACTAGTGTTTTGCAAACAAAATCTTTGTGATATTGAAAGGAAAATGCGTAGAAGTATATGTCAATGACCTAATAATAAAAAGAAGAAGTCTAGATTAGCATCTTGAAGACTTAGAGCAAGTTTTCAACATATTGCAAGAATATGACATGAAATTAAATCCTCTATAATGTACGTTCGGAGTAAGGGTAGGAAAATTTTAGGCTTCATGTTGACCAGCAGAGGTATTGAAGCAAACCCAGAAAAGGTGCGTGTAATAATAGAAATGAAACCCCTAGCTTCAATAAAAGAAGTATAGCACCTTATGGGAAAAATTGTGGCATTAGGAAGATTTCTATCAAAATCTGTAGAAAGGTGCTTACCCATCTTTAAAATCCCACGAGGAAAGCAAAACTTTGAATGGACACAGGACTGCCATACAGCTTTTAAACAGTTAAAAACATACCTCGCATCACCACCTTTGATCAACAAGCCTATTCCCAAAGAGACATTATTCCTATACATAGCAGCAACAACAGAAGCAATTAGCACAGCTTTAATCAGGCAAGAACAAAAAAGGAAAAAACCTATGTACTTCATAAGCAAAGTACTGCAAGAACCAAAAAAAAGGTACGCACCTTTAGAGAAACTAGCATATGCAGTAATCATAGCAACTAGAAGACTCAAATATTACTTTCTGGGACACAAAATTATAGTCCTCACCAATTACCCATTAAGGCATGTATTGCACAAACCAGATTTGGCAGGAAGGTTGGTAAAGTGGAGCATTGAGCTTACAGAATTTGATGTGGAATTCCAACCACGAAAGGCCACAAAATCTCAGATTTTGACAGATTTCATGGTAGAACTGAGTAAGGAAGAAAAAGCTGCACTTAATGCACCTTTGCCAGTACCCCCAGCAAAACGACAATCATCAGAAATAGAAGGAGAGTAAGCAAGGGTAATACCACCATACTTTTACTAGACCCTCTATGTTGATGGATCATCAAGTGAAAATGGGAGTGGCGCAGGAATCATACTAACATCACTAGAAGGAGAAATCTTTGAATATGCACTAAAATTTACATTTGGGGCATCCAACAATAGAGCTGAGTACAAGGCTTTGCTGGGAGGACTTCGATTAGCAAAAGCTGTGAATGCAGAATACATAAAAATATTTAGTGATTCACAATTACTAGTAAACCAAGTAAAAGGAGATTTTAACGCTCAGGAAACAGTTATGACAAAATACCTGGAAAAAGCTATGCAACTCCTTAAACCATTTAAAGGATACGAGATGCACCATATAAAAAGAACTAAAAATTCAAAAGCTGATGCATTGGCCAGACTAGCTAGTTTCAGAGTCATAGAGTCATGAAAAGAGATATACATTGAAGAATTGAGCTCCTCCTCGATATCTGAAGAAGAAATCTTGGAGATAGAGGAAGAAGTGACCTAGATGAATCTAATCAAAAGATACCTCTCTAATGGAGATTTACCTGAGGACAAGAAAGAAGCACAGAAACTGAAAAGAAAAGCTGCGTGGTATACAATCCTTAGTGATCATCTTTATCGAAGATCATACACACAGCCAAGGCTCAGATGTTTGACATCCAATGAGGCAAACACCGTAATGGAAGAAATTCACGAAGGAGAATGTTCCAACCATATAGGAGCAGAATCACTATCATATAAGATCCTCCGCCAAGGATATTTTTGGCCAACCATGAAGATGGACACAAAGGAATACGTCAAGAGGTGTGACAAATGCCAAAGGTTCGCTCGAATACAATACCAACCTTCAAATCCTCTGCATATGGTAACAGCTCCATGGCCCTTCACAAAATGGGGGATGGACATCCTTGGGCCTTTCCCATAAGCAAAAGGAAAAAAGAAATACCTCATAGGTGCAATAGACTACTTCACGAAATGAGTAGAAGCCGAGGCTATAGCTAGAATAAGAGAACAAAAAATAGAAGAATTTGTAAAAATATGCATCATATGTAGGTTTGGAACACCAAAAATCCTGGTCACAAACAATGGGACCCAATTCGCAAGCGAATCTTTCAAAGAATTTTGTCAAGCACAGAATCTGGAGAGACGATTCACAATCAAAGCTCAGCTAGAAAATGAAGGAAAAACACCAGAACAAATTGAGCAGAGATTTGCTTCAGTAGCTTGCCCAGAATCGAATGGACAAGTAGAAGTTGCGAACAGAATCATATTATATAGCCTGAAAAAGAGGGTAGGAAAGGCAAAAGGCACATGGACAAAGGAACTATTGTACACATTATGGGCCTACAGAACCACGTACTGCACATCCACTGGTGAAACTCCATTCAATTTAACATATGGAACAGAAGTAATGATTCCAGTATAAACCAAAATTTCAACGCATAGAGCAAGCCATTACAACGAACACAAAAACAACGAGACTTTAAGAGCCAACCTGGATTTACTAGAAGAAGTTAGGGACTTATCACAAGTATGAATGGTAAGTTACCATAGAAAAGCAGAAAAATATTACAATCGCAAGGTAAAACCTAAAAACCTGTGCAAAGGAGATTGGGTACTAAGAAAAACAAAGGTTTCAAAAATAAATTTCTGAGAAGGAAAGCTGCGCTTAAGCTGGGAAGGACCATACCTCATCAAGGAAGATTTAGGCAATGGAGCCTTCAAGTTGATACGTCCCAATGGAGCTATAATCCCACGGACCTGGAATGCTACGCACCTTAAGAAATACTACCAATAAGCAAAGGCAAGTAATCTTATAAATTATTCTCCATGAACATTATGGCTTTTATCTTAATGAAATGCAAAATTTAGTAGATACATAATATCCGGATAAAACAAAAATATGCTTAAGCAAACTAAAAGCAATGGGCAAGTTTGGGTGTACATAAAATACCCAAGCAAAAGTTACAAAGGCAAGTAAAAAGCTGTGAGCAAGTTTGGGTGCACATAAAATACCCAAGAAAAAGTTATACAGGCAAGCATAAAGCTGTGAGCAAGTTTGGGTGTACATAAAATACCCAAGCAAAAGTTACATAGGCAAGCAGAAGCTGTGAGTAAGTTTGGGTGTACATAAAATACCCAAGCAAAAGTTACACAGACAAGCAAAAAGCTGTGAGCAAATTTGGGTGTACAGAAAATACCCAAGTAAAAGTTACACAGGCAAGCAGAAGCTGTGAGCAAGTTTGGGTCTACATAAAATACCCAAACAAAAGTTACGCAGACAATAAAAAAGCTGTGAGTAAGTTTGGGTGTACATAAAATACCCCAGCAAAAGTTACACTGGCAAAAAGTTGTGAGCAAGTTTGGGTGTACTTAAAATACCCAAGCCAAAGTTACACAGGAAAACAAAAGTTGTGAACAAGTATGGGTGTACATAAACACCCAAGCAAAAGTTACGCAAGCAAAAGGCAGCGAGCAAGTTTAGGGTGTATATAAATACCCTAACAAAAGCTATGCAAGAATGTGCTACAGAGGTTAATGCAAATTTTAGAATATAAGAAAACATATTTTCCATACATAATCTCAATGAAAAGACACAATGCAAGGCATGACGAAAACCCGAGACAAACAAAACAACAAGTCCACAGCAAATAGAAAAATATAATATCTTCAGTTCTCAAGAATAAAAAAAGGCTCGCTACGCAGGTGGAGAAGGGGAAGCACCCCGCAAAACCTCCACATCAACAGAGCTACTCCTGCTACAGACGGCTGTGGCAAAATCTCCCACGTCCCAGGAGTTACCAGTACCTTCAAATGCCTCCCTAGGAGAATCATCCAGAGAAACAGCACTAAGACCTTGATCATAAGCTTTCTTCAATTCCGGATCAGCGTGAATCAGTGCAACAACATCCATATCCTCAAACTTGACAAGACGGTCAGACACAATCAGCCCATGGCAAGGGAGCAACATCTTGATGAGATTGACTGCAAGATTGAAGTAACCCAAGCTACTAGAAAGAGCAAAGGCTTTACCCTCAGGAGACTCCTTAGAAGATTGAACAATGGAGGAAGACGAAGCCTGTAGAGAGGAAACCTGCACCCTTAGATCCAAGATGGACCTCTCCAAAGCAAAATTCGCAGAAGAAAGATCACCCAACCGCCGTTGCAGAGCCAAAATAGAGGGCTCCAAAGACTCTTTTTTAGCAGCAACAGAAGAAGAGAAAAGTTCTTTCTCTTTCTTCAACAAATCATAACATTCCTGAAGCATAGTTAGCTCTTTCTTCAACCTCTCAACTTCGATAAAATTAGCTCCCAATGCTGTTTTCTTAGAATGGAGCTGGCGACACTAGTTTAGTAGATCTTTGCTCCTCTCTCGCATCTCAGACAAATCAGCAACAGCACAGTAAGACGAATCTTCCTTGTCCAGGAGAATTTCTTTCATATGCTGAAGTATAGCACAAACCTAAAATACAAGAGCAAAGAAAGACATTAAAGAGAAAATAGCACAAAAACACTAGGTCAACCACAGAGAAAAAGGAAAGACACACACTAGCAAAATGATGAACGGCCATGTCATGAAGAGCCTCCAAAGGAAAATTTGAAAGCAATTTTTTATCACCAGCCAACAGCATGGATTTAGAAGATTCACGGGCAATGGAACTATGCCCAATGATGGAAGGACCCTCGATGCCAATATCATAACTTGCATAAGAAGGAAGATACAATAACTAACAGAGAAAGGAAGTTGACATGAGGACAATAAGAAGAAATACATACCAGGAGAGACGACATCTTTCAAAGGCAACCTTGTCAAAGGTTTAGAAAAGCTTTTCCCAGCAATAAAGTCCATAACAGAAGAAATCAAGAGTCTCCCCTTGGAAGAAAACTGTTGCAACTCGTCATCAGGAAAAACAAAAGAAGAAGGAACCTCGTTATCAACCTCAATAACACAACCCTCTACCACACCCTTATCAAAACCACCCGCGGAAGCTGATTTAAAAGAAGCACTTTTCAATCTCTTAGACCTCATCACAACTAGAGGCGCCCCTTGAGGAACAACCCCCTTAGACTTACCAGCAGCCTTTTCAACTTTCTTAGCCGATATTTTCTTAGTCTTCACAACTCTATCAACCTTTTCGAGCTTTTCAATCTTGGTAGAACAATTCAAAATAGCTAAGGTATTTATGCCACCTAAAACATACAAAATAAATATAACTAGAAGAGAAAAAACAAGAAAATATCAAGAAAAGCCAAGCAGAAGGTAAAAAGATACCAACAGAACCAAGAAAAGAACTAGGAGTAGCAGCCAAACTCCCATCACCAATTTTTCGTTTTAAGGACCGTTTAGGCTTCGGAGAAGCCTCAAAGCCAGAAGGAACAAGAGGAACAGGAAAATCAGAGTAAGAGTCACAGGAACCAAGAACCCAGATACTCGCCTCAATCAAATTCTCATGAACAATCAATACTGCAATGCTCACAGATGATTCGGTAACAAACTTATGGACAGCCTTATAATCATCTACCGAAAGTAGAACCTCAACAATAGTAGTCCGAGGGACCCGCCAAAGAGAAGAGAAGGAAATTTAGCATCCTTAGGGGCACTCAGAAAGAAAAATCTCTTATGCCAATTATTGGAATCATAACCAGGCAAAAGGTCTACAAAGATGGTATTACCCTGATGACGTTTTTTATCATCCACACCTTAAAACTCTAGCACTCTACGGGAAAAGTAATACCAACTACTAGTGGGCTCAACAGTTTTTAAGTGAAAAAAGAAACAAAAAAGCTCACAGGTAGGTATAATCTTAAGAAGGAAACATCTGACAATAAAGGCAACAATATAAGCAATACCACGAGGAGCCAATTAGGGAAGGCTAATAGAGAATTCATCACAAATTTCAAGGAAAAAAGGATGCAAAGGAAAACACAACCCACATGCAAATTAATCCTTGCACACACACATGTCAGGAGAAAGGCATTAAAATGCCACGCGACGCACGGGATGTTGAGGAAGAAAAACCTGTGGATCTATCAAGTTTTTTTATAAATCTCCCTAATCTCATCCACATCACAATTGCTGGTAACCCAAGACACCTTATCAAGATCACAGAACACCTTCGTTGAGCCTAGAGGGAGAACAACTTTTCCACCCTTTGAAGAAGAAACCAAAGGAAACTTTGTAGGAATAGAAGGAATCATAGGATCCCTTTCCACATGGCGTGAAGCACCTTTCACAACAAACTTCCCATCTGCTTTTCGGGGAAGGCAAAAAACATCAAAGAACTTCGACTCAGAAGGAGAGGGAAGGATACCCATATCATCGACGGAAGAACCAACGGAAGCAGGGATCAGAACAGAGCCAGAAGCAAAGATCGAAACAGAACTGGAAGCAGAAGGATTAATGGCCATCACATGACAACCGGCCTGATCAAATCACAAGATCAAAGAAGTCCTTCTCAAAAGGAAGAAAACAAAAAAGAAAAGGAAGAAAACAAAAAAGAAAAAGAAGAATCAGGAAACCCAAGAAAGCCTCATTTGAAAGCCAAAAGGATAAATTGCATAAAATCCCAAGGAAATAGGGGTTTGAACTAAAAGGACCTGTCGTACCAAAAAAACCATACAATGGGGGCCACGTGCATAAAAAAGGCTGCCAAGAAGAAAATCCAGGAAATGCAGCTATAGAGATATGGAAAAATCAAGAAAGGACCTGAACAAATCACCACAAATCTGCAGAACAATTAATTTCAATAAATTTTTTTAATGAGAAAACTATGCTAGGAATCATGAAAAGAAAACTTGCGTTGCACTCTTTTTTCCTTAAACTAGATTTTTTTTCATCCTACAAGGTTTTTTTCTAGTTAAGGTTTTTAATGAGGGCAACCACGGTTGAAAAAGCTAGAACTTATGTAGAATTCAAAACCAAGATTAGCAGAACAAAGAAGAAAGAGAGACTCGTTGAAGTTTTCACTGCTCTCAAACTTCTTCGTTGGGGGGCAAATGTTATACCCTAAATCAAGTCCCATGAGAATCAAGACACGTGAAGACATTCTAGAGATAATCCTATCAAAGTTGAATAGAATAAAATCCCACTAGAATAAGAATACCCCAAACACCAATTAAATAAAATTGTATTCCTAGAATAACTATATTTAAGCATCCTATAAATACCTCCAGGATCAACCTAAGGAGGTGGATTATTTTTCCATCATCATTCTCTCTTCATTGTAAATTCTCTCTATCAACAAAAATCTTGGTTCCACACCATCTATTCTATTTTTTAGTGTTAACAGTAAGAAATCATAATGAATTAAAAAGAGGAAAAGCAAGAATGGTTGTCAACTACAAACAACTTAATAGCAAGACTAAATTTGATGGTTACTTTCTACCACATAAAGAAACTCTAATAAATAGCATTAGAGGAAAGAAGATATATTCAAAGTTTGATTATAAATCAGGATTTTGGCAAATTAAGCTAACTCCTAAAAGTATTCCATTAATAGCCTTTAGTGCCCCTATAGGATACTATGAATGGCTAGTAATGCCTTTCGAATTGAAAAACGCCCCTCAAATATTTCAAAGAAGAATGGACAATGTATTTTCATCCATAAAAAAATTTTGCATAATATATGTAGATGATATATTACTCTTCTTTGATAACGAGAAAGAACATCTATATTATCTTAGGAAATTTGCCTATTTATGCAAGAAACATGAAATATTACTTTCTAAAAAGAAAGTAGAAATAGGAAAAGCTAAGATTGAATTCCTTGAATTAACAATAGATTCCACAGGAATAGAATTATAGCCTCACATAAGTGAAAAGATTTCATTGTTCCCAGATAAATTAGAATCTAGAGAACAGATTCAAAGATTTCTAGGTATACTCAACTATGTAGAATAGTTTATACAGAACAGTTTATTCAGAACTTAGCTCAACTAAGGCATCCTTTGCAAAAGCTGCTTAGGAAGAAAAAGAGTCAATAATGGGAAATTCATCACACCAATCATGTGAAAAGAATTAAGGAATATTGCAAGAACCTTCCTAGATTACAATTACCTAGAGATGACGAAGAATTAGTTTTAGAATGTGATGCTTTAGATTTTTATTAGGGAGCAGCTTTGAAAAATTCTCAAGAAAAAGTTTGTAGATATGCTAGCAGTACATTTAAAAACATAGAAACAAGATATCATTTAAATCATAAAGAATTATTGGCCATTAAAAATGGAATAAAAAAGTTCATTTTCTTCTTATTACCAAATCATTTTAAGATTAGAACTGACAATACTCAAGTTAAGGGATTTATTTTTAATAAATTACCTTTAACACCAGAATATAAGAGACTAAATAGATGGCAAACATTCTTTGCTGAATATGATTTTGAAATTAAACATGTCAAAGGAACTAATAATTGTCTTGCAGATTTCTTAAGTAGAGAAAGAGCTAATGGATGCAATTCTGAGACTCCAAAATAAAGGAAAAGACCTTATTCTCAAAGGTCAAGAGATACTCATTGAAGGCAATAGCCAGATAAGAGAAGGCCAAGAGATAATTGATGAAGGCCATAACCTTATGGATGAAGGCCAAGATAAAATTATTAAAGGCCGTGAGTTGTTAAATAAGGGACAAGATGCCCTTGAAGAAGTCAAAGAGCTACTAGAAAAATTAATAAGTTCTAGAGTAATTACTACTATCAGAATCAGCTCTAAAGAATCTAGCCAGATGGCAAAGAAAAACTCCCAACAAGAGCTAAAAGAAAATTTTGAAAAAGGTGATCCTTTAGTAGGATTACTCGGAGAAAGTTCAGGGAAATTTGATTATTATGTCAAATACTTTCCCCTCAGATACATCAGCATCTCAAGCTGAAAAGCCGGCTATTCAAAATACTGAAAACCATAACTTTTGACTTGATTATTTAGGAAAGAAAGAAAAGAAAGTTACAATAATAGACATCTTGTCAAAAATGACAATGAGTGAAGAATATTTGCAGGATTACCACAGAGTCTGTAGAATAGCATATTCAATGAGGCCTACCGAGAATTGCCATCCTATCCATGAAGGGATTTATCCCAAATTTAATTTCATGCAGGGTGCAAACCCAAAAGTACTAAAAGAATTATTCAATTACGATTTTGTAAACTATATTTATCTCTCAAAGAATAATGAAGAAGTTTCAGAACTTCCAAAAGTTATACGCCAAGGAGTGAAAGACTTCAAGATTGGCACCAAGGCTCAAGGGATATAATTTGTCAAAATCTACTCTACAGCACCAAAATGGGAGATTTCAATATTTCTCCAGTCATCATATAGTTCAAATTGGAATTCAATCCAAGAAAGTCAATGTTGAAGCAAATGAAGATCAAATTTTCCAAGACTTTGAAGAGTCTTTTTGTGAGATCGAGTTTATCCAAGAAAGACGAGCACTAGGATTCAAGGTTTTACTCCAAACCTTTGACAGAATGATAGAGATGAGGAAGACGTGGACATATGGCTTTTCCAAAGAAATCTCAGTAGTATCCACTGGTGCAAGATTAATGACAAGGATCAGCCTATTCAAAATAAAGTAGAAAAGAAAGAAAATCTTTGAAAATCTAGTTCCAACCAGTAAAGCAGTGCATAATAGACTATGCAAGCTGTTAAAGCATGACAATCACTGTGGTTTCTGCTACAAAAAAGAATCTACAAAAGAAAAGGTTGAAGTAGCACGTGAAGGAGGAACTACCCCCTTAGTCAGTGAAGAGGATCTCATCATCCTCGAATGAGTCCAATGCAAAAGGACAAAGGCTCTTATATAATTGAAGCAAAAGAAAAAAGTTAGTAAGATTCTGTCACGCCCCAAAACCCAATTTCGAGACGCGACAGACGCCGTGCACTCGTGAGACGGGTCCCACAAGTGCACAAAGCTCGGAACTTATCATACTGTACTCTGATACCACCAAAATCTGAAGATCAAATCTTTAAAATTTACTCTGATCTCATAAAATCTCCAAGTACACTAGCTTACAAGATCATGATTTCTAGAATCTATATCAATCTCGAAATGGCTAGCTTTCTAACTCGTCACTTCCTGTGGTTTCCCCGTCCTCGGTTTCACTTCTTAAAATGGTGGACAAGGAAAAATTATGAGATAAACTCAGTAAGTAAATATGGAGTGCCCCTTATCAAACTTAAAGCATGCCAACAAGTACAATCACAAAAACAGATACAGTACGGGCACGAAATAGACGTCTCCTCCATAGGTCACGGCTAGCGTTTATAAACCTCCCACTGGCGGGCAACAAAAATTGCTAGTGTTTAACTCCCACTAGCAGGATAACAGAAACGAACCGGTTCTATCAGTAACATGTCGACATGTGCTAGCGTTTATAAACCTCCCACTAGCGGGCACACGAATAACATGACCATATCGGAGACAAAACAGGCAGAAGTTAACAGGAAAATCACGATTCACAATCACTTTCAGATCATCAAGACAGTCACTTAAATTTCAAGTAGGCATGCTCAATTTAATGAAAAGCATAAAACATTTCACTTCAAATCAGTCATGCTCGTGTAAAACGGGTTTAGTCCCGCCACCACTTCAAAAACAAATCAAAACATGCTTTTAAAACAGTACGAGCATTACCATAAATTTACTTACCTCACTTGCATAAAACCGAGCACTCAATTCACGTACTAACTGACAGAACGATCGGGAACCTAATCAAAACACCTCAGAATTAATACCGGACTATCACAAATTCAAGCTGAAATCATCATTAGGATCATTTCTAATCACAATGCTATTTCCATAAATCTCCACATGATCAAATATCCCCAAAATCGTTCTTATATCACAAATTAATCATTTAAATTCCCGTTAAATGTTGGCCCTCGGGTGTGAACAGTGTCCATGAACAGTAACTCCACTTCCACAAATTGGCCAAAACACTAGCTAATCTCACGGGATTTTCTCTCCAAAAATCACATAGCAGTCCATTAACACTCAATCATATAAATTCCACTTGAATCAAGCTAAATCATGGTCTAATTACTATCAATTTCATCCCCATTTTCTAGCCAAATTTAGACATCACAAAGCAGCCACTAATCAACCAATTTTTGAGAATTAGAGAAGCCAACCTACCATAAATTTTCCAGTTGCGGAACCGGACTTGGCAGGGGGAGAAGCCGGCGGCAAGTGCAGGGGAGAAACTCACGGATCTACCCAAAATTGGAGAAACAAAAGGGAATTAAAGTAAACCCAAGGCAATTCAAGCTAGAGAAGGGAGATTCATGACTATTTCTTACCAAAAAACCGAGCAATTCACCCCCACAAGCAAGAGCAGCCGGTGGACAAGGGAGGAAGGACAGAGCAGATCCGAAAGCTTCCTGCAGGGGGGGAGATTTCTGGGTTCCAAATCAGGTTCTTGGACAAGAAAATAAGGGAAAATCATCAAGCTTTACCGGTTTTTCAAAGGCATGGCTGGGTTCCCCCTTTTTTTTTTCTTCGGGTGGCTGCAGCGGGAAGACAAGAAGAAGAAAAGAAAGAAAGAAAAAGATAAAGAAAAGAAGTCATCCTTATCCAAAATCTTTCCCTCTTTAAGTCCCTCAACTTTCAAAATGTTGGCCATCAAGCCCCAAAACAATCTTTTCTCACAATCAAGTCCCTAACTTACACTTAAATATTCCCGAAAATTTGGGATATTACAGATTCCATGTAATCAGCTTTAGTAAAAGCAAGGTGCAAGTCTGGTTTACCAGACAATAATGTAAACTTTAAACATTAGCAATGATGAAAGAAAAGATTCTAAGGAGTACTATAAAAAGCCTCCTATAAGCTATCACAGGTATGGACATCTAAATATCCAAATACCTTACTTGAGTTCCTTCTACCATGCATTTGTAATCACCCTTCAAGAGGAAAGGGAACCTTCCCTTTCTCTTCTCAAGAATAAAAACATGTCTTAGGATATTCTCGTGCTTTTACCCTTCTTGATTTCCATCATAAAAAACAATGAAAAGAATCCCTAAAGATACTTCGACAGCAATGAGGTCTCTTGTCCTGTTCGAATACTCGTGTAGCCAGAGTGGCATTGAGGGTTGAACGAAGGAAGCATAAGCTAGACTAAAGCCTAGACTAAGAAGTCTTTAGGTATAATTCTAAACTTATTCTCTTATCATGCAGAAGCTAGGTGGGCATAGAAACATTTCTATTGTCTTTTGACATTATTATTCTTGAGATTAGAAATAACAAGGAAATAGTACCTAACCTCTTATATTTCAAATAGAAAAACTCATCCTAAAAATTGGTTGGTAATACTCTAAAATGCTTGACTTCATTCAAGAAATAATTATAGATAAAGTAGTTTATGAGTAGCAATGCGAATATTATAGAAATAAAATAGTGAATATTTTAGAAAAAATAAGTAATATTGAAGATATAGATGATTACCATCTCTTCAAGAATCTTAAAAAATTAAAGCAAATAGTAGCAAATCTAAATGAAAATTTAAAAAGACTCAAAAAAGCTAAGCAAAGATTATCTCTTCTAGCAGTTTAATAGATCTGATTTCACACTTACTGAACTTAACATACCAGCCACACATTAGCTTGTAGTCTGAGTTAGGTTCTGAAAACCCCCCATAAAAATTTTGATATTAGAGCCATAAGAATCAATGCTGTTAAGAATGGAATTAAGAAAACTAGTAAGATTTTATGATTATCAGAACAAATTATTAACTAAGATTATAATAGAAGGATGACTCCCTTTAGAACTGATCAGTTACTATGGGAAAAATATGTATATAAAGTTAGTAAAGCTTTAGCTTTAGAAGAATTAAAAAATTTAGCAATATAAGAATGAAAGCTGTTTTTGTAGCAAATATAAACTCAAGGACTGAAAAATCCAAAGAGCATTAAGTTCAAGGATTGAAATGTCAAGTCAATTGAAAGCAAAAGGTTAGATTTAACGTCCCGGGTGTTCAAAAGGGCTAATTTGCCACCTAATGAAAGTTGGAGGGTTAGCTTGTTTCTAAAATCTGAATGTACTTGAGGGGCTTATTTAACACCGATCCATGAATTCAGGGAGTGATTTGCATGATTCGCCATAATATTAATTATGATAGCATATTCTAATTTGTAAAAGTGAGGTCAAAGTAAACTTTTTTTTTTATATATAGTTAAATGTTAATTTTGCTTCCTTAACTTTAAGATTTTACATAATTTTATTTCTCAATTTTTTTATACATTTTTTTTATCTCTTAATTATGAAAAATATATATTTTTTGTCCCTAAACCATTAAAAAATGTATTTTTTTGTTTTTTTGTCAATTAATCTGTTAAGTTTATCTAAATTTACATATTTTTAGTTTATCAACTTTTAATATATGTATATTTTTTATCTTTCGATTTGTAATATAAACACATTTTTTTGTCCCTTTACTTAAAATTAAAAGATAAAAAATATGCATAATTAAATAAATTTAACAAATTAACTAATAAAATAATTAAAAATATATATTTTTTATA
>BPVZ01000146.1:31015-54589 GCA_020521535.1 Rubroshorea leprosula | reverse complement strand
TAAACTAGACTCTATTGGAGATTTATGATATTAGAGCAAATTATAAAATTTGATCATCAGATTTTGTGGATTGTCAGATGTGAATATGATAAGTTCCGAGCTTTGTGCATTTGTGGGACCCTCTCATGAGTGCACGGTGTCTGCCACATTCCCGGATTTGGGTTCTGGGGTGTGACAAATTTATTTATCAAAATGTTGATGCTAGTCAGCTTCTAGATGAGTTGAAATGCCGACAGCTCACTTTCTTTCATTCGTCTAGCAAGGATGCTCCTCAAGTAATTTCAGATCACTTGTTTCGAGGAACAGTTGGACTTAGAGTATTGGGTTTTACTAAAGTGCATTTTCAGTCAATCCTTCAGTCAATTTCCCACCTAATAAACTTACATACCCTATGTCTAGATCAAAGTATTTTAGAAGATTTAGACATAGGCTTTATTATTGGGGAGCTGATAGACCTGACAAACGGGCGGGTTGGGTCAGGTTCGGGTTGGGTCGAGTTCGGGTTACGGGTTATACGGGTTGGGTCACTAACAGGTCACGGGTTGATGAAGCCCAACTCTAACCCGACCTTTGCGGGTAACGAGTTGACCTACAGGTTGATATTTTTTCATTTATCACAATTCGAGCTATAGTTTCTAGCTCATTAATATATTATTTCCCTAAGATTATATATACAGCACATGTATTATATAAGATAAAATCATATTTTGATAGATAAAAAAAAAAAAAAAAAAAACAATTCAACAAATAAATACACTAACATACAATGCAAGAAAACAATATTTAATAAATAGCAATCCCAAATATAAAGTATTGCATCTTGTTTTTTTTTTTTTAATAGCAAAAATAATATTTATTAATAAATGATATACAAGGGATACCCCAAACCCATAAACATCATATTACATTAGTGGAATAGCCCTTTCGTATGGTATCGACACTTGAATTATGTGTCAACACCACGTCTGCCACGTCCGTGTTGGAGTTTTGGATGCTTACTATATGGTGTCGACACCAAATTATGTGTCAACATCACGTCCGTGTCGAAGTTTTGGCTACTTACCATATGGTATCGACACCAAAATTATGTGTCGACACAGGTAACACAATATTCAAATTACAGTAAGATCATAAAGCATAATATCATAAATCTTACCATCACAAGTCTTCAAATTAAATCAAAATCATAAGTCAAATAAGTTATAATATCACAAGTCATAACAATACTTTATCTAACAATACCAAATTGTCATTCAAGAAATAAAAAATAATTGTACTAAACTAAAATTATTAAAATTTCACAAAATATAAAATTTGAACTTTGAAGTCACTAGTTTGAAATCACATAATCTCTAATCCAAATGTTGAAACTTCTCCTTAAGATAATATTTCCATTCCAAGCTCACTAGTTATTAGCAACAGCAGAACTTCCACTAAATTGATATTCATATCCCAGCACCTCATCTTCAGCATGACCAGTAGCAGTGTTGTCACCTAATTCATGATGAACAAACACTCAAAACAATTTTAAAAGCATATCCCAAAATAAGGTTCATCCATTAAAAAAAAGAAAAAGGGCAGATTAGCTACTATTTTAATTTAATCGAAAACCATATAAAACCATATAAATATTCATGAATTATGATTAATCACTACTTCAACTTAATTCATTTTATTTTTATCTTTTCTTTATACCAATCCCATGTGCATGACAACAATGTTCTATAAAGGTGGAAAAATTGAGGAGAATATATCTTTCTTTTCTAGAAATACCAAACAAAAAAAATTCAAGAATTAAATACTTCAATTGCAGCCAATCAATTGAAAAATGACAGATTCAAATCACATAATCAATGAAATATATGGCAAATACTAAGACAAAAATAGTAAAATTTAAATATTAAAAACTTTCATGTTACCTTCCTTTTGAAATCCATTCAACCAAGTGCGGCTTGTTATCAAAGCCTCTGCATTTTCTAGTAAAAGAGAACCTCTTAATTTTGTCAAGACATGCCCACCCATGCTGAAAGCAGATTCACTAGCTATAGTTGTAATTGGGATAGAGAGAATGTCTCTTGCCATTCTAGCCAAGTTTGGAAGACGCTTTTCATTTTTTTTCCAAAACTCAAGGATATCTAAAGGTTGTCGGTGTGATTGCCTACCTTCCTCCAAGTATTGACGTAATTGAGAGGTGTGCACTTTTTTCATATCAAAATTTTCAAAGCCCTGCATAAAGGTAAGAAGAAACAAATTAATTAGAGTAAAATGAATTAAGTTAAAATAGTTTGAGAAAATTGAAGAAAGTTTAGAAACAAAACAATTATTACCTCCATTAATCGATCTTTATTACCAACAACTTCAGTCACAGTAGTTGTAGGCATTGTGGCATTATTTGCACTTTCCAACTTACTACCCTCCATTGCATATTCATTATAAAGTTGATACAATCTATCAGTAACATGACTGACCTTGGCAGTGTATGTTTCCTTATTTAGTATCTTGTAACAATATGTCACAAAAGATAACTTATAACGAGGATCCAAAATTATGGCAAAAGTAAGAATAAGGCTATAAGAATCCCAGTACTTCTCAAATTTAGCCTTCATGCTGGTTGCCATGTCTTTGATATAGATATCCCCACACTTGATATTCTCTAACAAGCATAACTCAATCTTCCAAACATGCTTAAAGTATAAATTTGATGTTGGATATTTCGATCCAGAAAATAAAGTGCTGATTTCACTAAAAGGCTATAAAAGTTCACAAATTCTACCAACTCGCTTCCATTCTTCTTCATCCAAGGTCCATTTAAAATTTTCATTATCTAATTCAAAAGAAGAAAAAACATCTTTATAGATCACTGCCCTCTCAAGCATTTTATGTGTGGAATTCCACCTAGTAGGACAATCTAACCATAATCCCTTGCTTAAATCACAACTAGCTCGTTTAGCACATTCTTCAAAATTTAACATCCTTCCCTTAGTGGCAGTTATATACTTTATCCCATCCCTAAATTTTCTAACACTATCATCAATCACTTTCAATCCTTCTTGCACAATTAAATTCAAAATATGAGTAGAACATCGAATATGAAAATAATCTCCATTAGACAACAATGGCCTTTCAAGATTGAGCTGATTACGCAAAACTTCTTGCATGTTATCATTACACCTAGCATCGTCTAAAGTGATTGAAAATATTTTACTTTCAATGCCCCACTTCTTTAGCAGCTCATACACTTGTTTAAACAAAATTCTAACTGTGTGTGGAGGTGGGACATGTAGAAAATTCAAAATCAAGCTATGTAAATTCCATTCATCACCAAGAAAGTGAGCAATCAAACAAAGGTAACCTTGAGTAAATGCAGAAGTCCACATGTCACATGTTAAACATATTCTTCCTGAAACATTTTTCAGCAACTGCTTAATTCTATCTTTCTCCCTCTGATGAATTTTCAAACAATAATTTTTCACAGTATTTCTACAAATTGGCTTCACATCCTCATTTAAGTACTTCATTAATGATCTAACAGCCTTATGCTCAACCCATGAAAAAGGATATGAATGCTCTATTACTACCAGTGCACACAACTCCTTAAAAGTTTCTTGATCAATTTTTCTAACCAATTTTCCAAAGTTACTTAACATCATTTGCATAGGATTTCTATTCACATGTGCAAAACATTTTGACAGATGCCTTTTCATATTAGAAGTTCCATACTTTCCTTCACAAATGTAGGTAGTACCACAATATTTACATTTACCTCTTTCCAAACCATCATCATTCAAATGTGCTTCAATCAATTGAAAATCATCCCAAACTTTAGACTTCTTCTTCTTCTTTGAAAATGGGGCAACTTCATTTTTCTCAAGATCAGAAGATATAGCTCTGTTATTTTCATTGTCCTCACCCACTACAAATATAATTTAAAGTAATTATTAGAAAATTAGATTACATCCAAAATAAAAATTTAAATCAATTAATTTTACTTAAATTTCTTGAAATTTAGCATTACCATGAATAAGATCCATGACTGTTTCTGTTTCTGGTTGTGATGGTGGTGGTGTGCCTTGTTTTGTTGCTAGTATTTGAGATGGACTACCATTACCCTGACTTTGCTTCCTTTTCATTTTCCACAAAATATGCAAGTACTAAAAAAAAATAAACAAAGGGGTTAATTTGAACCACAAAACAAGTAAAAACTAATAATCTTAATTCATAAACTAAAAGAAAGATGAGACATAAAAAACTACAAATATAACCAATAACATAAGCAAGTGAAATAGAATCAAATAAAAATGGATGAAAACCCAATAAAATACAATCACATTTTTAGATTAAAATAGCATAGAATTTCCAAAGAAACTAAGTGAAATAAAATAAAATGAAATAGGGACTTGACTATTGATATTGTAATCTCAACAGTCTAATCGTGAACTTATTACCCCATGGTTCAAGTTTCTTTGGGAGACCTATAGAACAATGCTCGAAATATTGCAGAACAATTCAAAGTTAGAGGCTTTTTATGCGGTATTTCCTGCAATTTGATCATTTTTATGAATTTTTAATACTTGTCACAGTTTTCAAGTGATATGATCTTAGGTTTATTTAGAATGATCCTTTGATTTAATTTACTAAGTATTCAACTAAACATGAAAAATTCATCTTAATACAAATACCATGAGTGAATAATAGAGAAAAATAAAACATGAAATTGGGACTTTGGGGATATTAAAATCAGGACTTAGGATATTGAAATTTACTAAGTATTCAACAAAAACATGAAAATACATCTCAAAACAATTATTAAAAGTGACTTATAAAGAGAATTTAGCTTATTGAGCATTATTAAAATGAAAATTAGATATACAAAATCTATAACAAGAAAAAAAATAACATATATTTGAAAGATTGAAACCCATACCTCAATTGCAAAGGGAAGTGGTTTGAGAGAACAAAGAAGGTGATTATGTTTACAGGGAGAGAAGAAATTAAAGCAAATAGGTGGTGAATTGATTTAGATGAGTGAACCAACTCTGGCACTGCAGAAGCAAGAGGGGAAGAGGAAGATGTAGAGTTTGGCTTTGGCGTGGGAAACATGGAGCAATGAATATTGGAACTAGATAACTGTGGTGGAAGATGTAGAGTTTGAATTGATTTAGAATTAGATAAGTGAGGGAGAAGGAGAATCATGAGTGGAAGTCTGGAAGATGTTGAGTTTTTGAGTTGTGTTGTGCGTGGTTCTCCTGGCGGCTGGAGTAATGAACATGAAACTAGGGATTAGGAAATTTGGGGAAAATGAATTGTTAATTAATAATAAATAAGTTTTAAAAAATTAATATTTAAGATTATTTTTTTCTTAAAGGGGGTTAACGGGTTAACCCATTAACCCGCGGTTTAACCCGTCCATGACCCGTGATCTTTTCGGGTCAATTTTACAGGTTGTCAACGAGTCACAGGTTAAGATATGTAAACCCTAACCCATTTTTACAGGTCGAGTTTTGGTCAGGTTCATGGGTCAAGTTAATTTTTGCCAGGTCTAGGAGCTGAAGAATTTGCAAGTCCTCAGCCTTGCAAGATGTGATATCAAAATGCTGCCAGAAGAAATAGGGAAGCTGATTAGGCTAAAGTTTTTAGATTTGAGCAACTGTACCAAACTCAAAGTAATTCCCCCATGTGTCTTGTCAAATTTGTCCCAATTAGAAGAACTATATCTGAGAAACAGCTTTGACCAATGAAAGGGCATCCAAGAGCATGAAAGTAAAAGAAATGCTAGCCTTGTTGAGTTGACGAGGTTGGAAAAACTGACCGCTTTAGAGGTACACATTCATGATATCTAGATGATTCCAGATGGCTTGTTCTCTACAGAATTGAAACAATACAAGATTTTCATTGGAGATACGTGGAGTTATTGGGACAGTTCATTTGAGATCTCAAGAACATTGAAACTAAAGCTGAATGTAAGCATTCGCCTTGATTATTTAGTTAGAAAGTTGCTCAAAAAGACAGAGGAACTACACCTTGACAAGTTGAATGGTGTCAAGAATGTCGTCAATGAGTTAGATGACAATGGTTTTCTAGAACTAAAGCATCTCCATGTCAAGAATGATCCAGATATTCAACACATATTCATTAACACAGTGAAGCGGATTCATAGCAAAGTTCTTCCCAACTTGCAAGCATTGTTTCTTCACAATTTGATCAAGTTGGAGAAGACATTTCATGGGCAATTTGAAGAAACATCTTTTAACAAGTTAACAATCATTACGATAGAGCATTGCATTAAGCTGAAGAATTTGTTCTTATTCTCTGTAGCCAAATAGCTTCAAAATCTCCAAGAAATTAGAGCAACAGGCTGAAGCAACATAGTTGCGATTGTTAATGGTGAGGGGCAAGGGGACAACGAGGAGCAAGAGGACAATCATGATATTACTGAAGCAACTTATGTAATTGAGCTTGCAGCCCAACTTTAGTGCTTAAGGTTACAACTTCTGCCAGAGTTTATTAGCTTCAGCCATGAAAAGGTCACAGGCTTCAGTTACGAGTCACTTTTCAATGAAAAGGTACACATTTAATCCGTTTTCTTTTTCTTATCATTCTTTCTGAAACATACCATATCAGATTTTGTAGTATGAAACTAATGAAATATAGATGGAATAATAAGTTCCTATGGCTGTCCTGTTAGTCATCAGCTTAACCATATGACTGGAACAACATTGAAATTTGATTTATTTATTGACCCAAACATACTGACAAATTGTATTTCTTTTTTTTTTGGTATGGACCACCCGGTATCTGGAAGTCTACTAGGCCACCGACTAATCCGGATTCAAACTGGACAAGACCCAACAAGTGACAAAGCTCTCCTTCACGAGTTTTAACGGAACTACATTCTTAGAGTTTGAAACCAAGACCTCTGGTTAAGTTGGAAGAGTCCCCTGCCAACTCATCCACCCACTCGTGGGTACAAATTGTATTTCTTGCATGTGGAGAATCTTTGCATTTCTTGTAACCTAGTCATAAGTTATTATGGAAACACATCATGCTACACCACCAATCACGGCTCAATCAACTACACGGGATATCAAATCCTAATCATCCTTACAATCAGTCATTGCTAGTCGTATATTCTGCATTTATAAGGATCCATTGTATTATGTATGTTGCTATTTTTACAAGTTCTTTCCATATGTGTTAAGGCAACACCTCAACTTGTATATATGTATAACCTCTGTGAATGAATTAGTATCTTTCACTCTCAATCTCTTCTTCATCCTATTAGTGGTATTAGAGCATTCTCTCAAACGAGCACTATCCATGGCCAGTGAATCCTCCACAACCATTACCTCTCCCATTTCCACTAATGATGCCATTCCTATAGGACAAAACACCATAATCACCTTCAATGTCGCTACTCACTTTCCTCTTAAACTTACTCCCAGCAACTATCCATCCTGACGGGCACAATTTCTATCTATTCTTACTGTCTACAAATTAACTGGCTATCTCAATGGATCCAAACCTTGCCCAACGCCATCAACCGGAGAGGTTCCCGACTCACCCTTTGAACTATGGATTCACCAAGATCAATCAATCCGACATGCCATTCTCACGTCGGTTTCAAAACCAATTGCCCCCTACATATCTACAACAGAGTCCTCACAACAAACCTGGAGAATCCTAGCTAATCTCTATGTAAACCACTCAAGATCTAGAGTCTTTACACTCAAGGAGCGCCTCCAGAATACTCGCTGTGAAGGTCGCATTGTCACCGAATTTCTCCATCAACTCAAGGTGCTTGCTGATGAACTTGCTGCCATAGACAAACCCCTCACCAACGATGATCTGACGGTGTATGTGTTTGTCCTCAATGGGATAGGACCTGAATTTCGTGAGATCTCTGCTTCACTCTGCGCTCGAGACAAGCCACTTTCTTTTGAAGAACTTCATGACAGATTAGTCACACATGAAGAAAGCATGCACCGAGAAGAAACCCGGCTTGAAAATGCACCAATGACTGCTCATTTTGCTGCCATGCCCATCAAAAAGCCTGCTGGTAATACTCCTAATTTTTCAACAAGTTCTGGTTTCTCAAATACTTCTCTTCAGTCCAATGGTGCAGGAATCCTACCACTGCCACAACGTATCCAACCATTTGGATCAGGTCAACATTTGGCAGGAGGAAGAGGTAATAGGTGTAACAGGCCCAATCAATTTAACAGAAGAAGAGGTGGCCCAAATTGGCCCAACACTGGCAGATCCCATATCTCTTGTCAACTTTGCAACCAATTTGGGCATACAGCTCGTACTTGTTATCTATTTCGGAATCAAGGCCATGGACCCACGGCTCACTATGCAGCATCTACCAATCTAAGCACTAATGAGTGGTTGATTGATTCGGGTGCTAATAATCACATCACCACCAATCTGTCCAACTTGGCACTCCACTCCGAATATAATGGCCCTGATGAACTACTAATTAGAGATGGCTTAGGTTTGCAAATCACTCATGTTGGCCACACAACTCTCACAACACCCTTCTCATCTATCCCTTTAAATAATGTTTTATGTGTACCTACCGCCTCTCGCAATCTTATTTCTGTTTCTCAATTATGCAAAACTACAAATTCCATTGTTGAATTTCATCCAAATTTTTTCTTGGTGAAGGATCGCAACACAGGGGCGATACTACTGCGAGGACCAAACCGGCTTGGGATGTACCAAGTTCCTCAAATGGGTCCCACTAAACAAATACCTATGGCACATTTGGGGAGAGGACATCAGCAATAAATTAGCATGCAAGGCTGGGACACCCATCTTCCAAAGTATTCAAAAAAATTCCCTGTGTTATCAATCTGCCATTAATAAATAAAGCCGATGATTTTTATTGTGATTCATGCTCTTGTTCTAAAAGCCAAACTTCCATTCTCCAAATCCTCTATTACCAGCTATGCCCCTCTTGAATATATTTTTTCTGATGTTTGGGGTCTTGCACCTACCGTTTTTGTTGATGGGTACAAGTACTTTGTTATTTTTGTGGATCTTTACAGTCGTTATATTTGGTAATATCCAATCCAAAAAAAATCAGATGTCTCAATAAATTTCCCAAAATTCAAGTCATTAGTTGAAAATCAATTTGGGCGTAAAATAATTAATTTCTACTCTAATGGGGGTGGGGAATATGTTGCTCTTCGTAATTATTTTCAACAAAATGGTATTTCTCATTTTACCACTCCACCTTATACTCCATAAATTAATGGCCTTTGTGAAAGATGGAACAGAACCATAGTTGAGACTGGTCTAGCCTTACTTCATTATGGCTCTCTACCACCTCAATTTTGGTCTCATGCTTTTCAAACTGTAGTATATTTACTTAATCGCTTACCAACTCTTGTTTTGTCTTTCAAATCACCATTTCAAAAACTTTTCTCTATTTTTCCAAATTATTTAAAACTCAAAACCTTTGGATGTGCTTGCTATCCCTGGATGCGCCCATACACCCAAAATAAACTCCAAGCAAGATCCCGTCAATGTATTTTTGTTGGATATTCTGTTGATCACTTAGGTTATAAGTGTTTTGATCCCCAATCTAATAAAATATTTATTTCAAAACATGTTATCTTTCATGAGGATCTCTTTCCATTTCGGGTCTCCAATGGCAACCCAAACCCCCCAAATTCAGCTAATCCCGATCCTACTCAACCGCAAATCTCGATTCTTTCCTCTTTAATTCATCCTCCGCCTTCCATCCCCCCAGCCTCCTCATCACCGGCACCAATTTCGGATCTCTCCTTTGATCCCCGCCCAGCCTTGCCTGCCTCTTTGCCATCTGCCGTTGCTATCGCCTCCCATCTGCCAAACCTTGCCATCCTTTCTCTGTAGGATGGCTCGCACCCCTCTGCTTGTGGTCCAGATCCAGCTCGATCTCCCCCCTGCTCAAGTAATTCTCTCATTCTCCCTATCACAACTCTGCCCCCTCCCTTCCCATCCCCTGTTTCTTCCTCTATGACACCGAGTCCCGCTTCACCAACCACCGGATCTACTTCACCTGGGTCAGCCCCGTCCTCCCCTCTCCCACCACCGCCCATCACCCACCGCACTCACCCAATGATCACCCCGTCCTTAAATAACATCTTTAAACCAAAACAGATGCACCTTGCCACCAAACACCCTCTCCCAGTCCCGGTTGAGCCCTCATGTGTGAGCCAAGCCATGTGTCATCCCCATTGGCGAAGGGCTATGTCGGAGGAATTTGATGCTCTGGTTTGGCAAGGCACTTGGGATTTAGTGCAAATGGGTCTTCAGATTAAAGAGAGGCAAAAATGGTGATATTGAGCGCTACAAGGCTCGATTGGTGGCCAAAGGATTTCATCAACATCCTAGGCATGACTATTCTAATACCTTCAGTCCGGTCATCAAACCCACCACCATTCACATTGTGTTTACAATTGCTATAAGTCAAGCTTCGTCAATCCAGCAACTCTATGTGAACAACGCCTTTCTCCATGGCAATGTTGAGGAGGACTTGTACATGGCTCAACCGACAGGTTTTATTGATCACAATCTTCCTCATCATGTCTGTAAATTGAAGAAAGCAATTTATGGCCTTAAGCAGGCTCCACAGGCGTGGTACACTGAATTGAAACATTTTTTCCTTGGCTGTGGTTTGGTTAATTCTCGCTCTGATTGCTCTTTATTCATCTATAATAATGCTGGAATTGTTGTCTATGTGCTGGTCTATGTTGATGATATCTTGATTACTGGGAATAGTGCTACTTTTATCTCAAACTTGATTCACAGGTTGGGGCAGAAGTTCTCTTTGAAGGACCTTGGTGACCTTAGTTTGTTCTTGGGCATAGAAGCAATTAAAACCTCTACTGGTTTATTTCTTTCTCAACATAGATACATTAATGATCTCTTGCAGAAGCATAAAATGGATGGTGCCAAACCGGTTGCCACGCCTATGTCTACTTCTAGGTTGTCTTTGCAAACCAGTTCTCCACGTCTTCCTAATGGTACAGCTTATCGGCAACTCGTTGGCTCCTTGCAGTACCTGTCCTTAACTCGTCTAGATATCTCTTTTGCTATTAATAAATTATCTCAGTATATGCATTGTCCAACTGAGATGCACTGGCAGGCAATCAAACGTATACTCCGATATTTGAAGAACACTATGTTCCATGGACTACTGATACGACCCACTTCTACTCTAGCTCTTCATGCTTTCAGTGATTCTAACTGGGCAGGTGATAAGGACACTCGTGTCTCTACTACTGGCTATACTGTCTTCCTTGGTGCTACCCCTATCTCTTAGAAGGGTAGCAAGCAACAAGCCATTGCCTGCAGTTCCACCGAGGCAGAGTATCGAGCTTTGACAGCAGCTTCTTCTGAGTTAGTCTGGGTACTGCATTTGTTGACTGAGCTTGGGATTCATGTTGATGCCCCACCAGTGCTTTATTGTGACAATGTTGGTGCCACATATCTTAGCAGTAATCTAGTCATGCACTCTCGTATGAAGCACATAGCCATTGATCTTCATTTCATTTGTGACCTCGTTGATAAGAAAATTCTTCGTGTCTCTCACATTGCCTCTGCTGATCAGCTTGCTGATGGGTTGACCAAACCACTCTCCTCTTCCAGATTTGCCTTGCTGTGTTCCAAGATTGGTATCGTTGATGGCCCTACCATCTTGCGGGGGCGTATTATGGAAACACATCATGCTACACCACCAATCATGGCTCAATCAACTACACGGGATATCAAATCCTAATCATCCTTACAATCAGTCATTGCTAGTCATATATTCTGCATTTATAAGGATTCATTGTATTATGTATGTTTCTATTTTTACAAGTTCTTTCCATATGTGTTAGGGCAACACCTCAACTTGTATATATGTATAACCTCTGTGAATGAATTAGTATCTTTCACTCTCAATCTCTTCTTCATCCTATTAGTCATAAGTTATATATATGTATATATTCTTTCTCTTGTTTCTGAACAAAGTGATAAGATGTTCTAGCTCCTAAAAGGAACGTTGTGTTGTGCAGCTTGTGGTTACAGAGTTACAGGAGTCACGTTTGTCCTGGATCAGTAATAAAATGATAGGGCACAATGGGCTTTTGCCAAAATCTAACAGGAAATGGAACCTGACAAAGCTGATAATTGAGGGCTGTGATAAGTTGGAAAATCTATTCTCCTCATCTATTGTTACATGTCTGGAGAAGCTTGAACAAATTCAAATAAGGGAATGCAACAGGATGGGAAAAATTATTGTCACAGAAGAAAATGCAGAAGAAAAAGTTAACAGGATTTTATTTAGCAAGTTAAAATTCCTGCAAATAGAAGACCTTCAAAACCTCACTGGATTCTGCTCAGGAAATTACAGTATCGAGTTCCCATCACTGAAGCAGTTGGCTATAGAGAACTGCCCACAACTGAAGGGGTTTATGGCAGACCCTACGAGCACAAATAACACTGCTGGCATATAGCTTCTCTTTGATGAGAAGGTAAATTTTCTTAATTGCACTTGCATTTTGGATTGAATCTTGGTAACTAATTTTGATTTCTTTTTAACGAACAATTCATGTTATATTTCTACTTTGGAAAGGTTGACTATCTCCCAATTGAAAAACTTGAAAATCATATGGCACAAAAGTCCCCACTAATTCTTTTCTCCGCTTAAACTTCCTACACATAGAAGACCTTCAAAACCTTGTTGGATTCTGCTTGGAAAATTCTTGTCCTGAGTTCCCATCCTTGAAGCTGTTGGCTATAGAAAATTGCCCGGAATTGAAGGGATTCTTGACAGAATCTACGAGCACAGATACTATGTCTGGCATCCAAGCCCTCTTTGATATGATGGCAAGTTTCTTCATCACTCTTGCATTTTGAATTAATTTTGGGAACTGATTCTCATTTCTCTGCAATGAACAATGCAGATTGCATTTCCTAAATTGGAAAGGATGACTATTTCTCTCTTGAAAAGCATGAAGATCATATGGAAAGAACTTGCTGAAAATTCCTTCTGTAACTTAAAATCATAATCATTGAGAGTTACATATTGTCAGAATCTGTCATCCATTTTTCCATCTGACAAAGACATGCTGAGTAAACTCTTGAATTTAGTGGAGAATTTAGAAATAATTGGTTGCAGTTCAGTAGAAGAGGTGTTTGGACAATCAGGTGCTGAAATAACAAGCTCTGAATTGAAAGAATTGTATATTTATCAGCTACCAGGATTAAAGCATGTATGGAATGGAAATGCCACTTTTCAGAACTTGGAATCAGTGACAGTTTTCAGTTGTCCACAACTAAACCATCTGTTTCCATTTTCGTTGGCCAAAGGCCTTTCACAACTTAAAAGGCTGGAAATACAATCCTGCACTGAGCTAGAGCAAATTGTTGCCATGAATCCAGGAGTAGAAGAAAACGTCGGCTTGGAGTTTCCATCCTTATCCTGCCTCATACTTTACTCCCTACCAAAACTCAGACTTTTTTACTGGGGAAAACAGACACACTGGAAAGCATTAAAAAAGTTCTACTGTTATCGTTGTGGAGAAAAGAAGATGATAGAAGAGCATGTCCAACTTTTGTCTCTTGAGAAGGTGCGATCCTTTTTATTACCTTGAGTTGTCAATATAAGCCTTTCTACAAAATATTAACTAATCAGAAATGTTACAACTTCTTGACTAAGGTTTGCTTTTAGTGTATTTTTTCCCTTTCATACAATAGATGTGAAATCATAAGATTGCCAAAGTTCGGAAGGTTCAAAGAGTTTTAATATGCTTATTCTTGCTTGAGTTATATCCATGAGAAGGGAATCTGTTTACATTGTATGTAATTATAACAAGGATTTGTTTTCTTGGTTTGGTTTATAGGACATCCCTGAGTTGAAGAAGTTGTCATTAACAGCTGATCACATTAAAAGCATACGTCAGAACCAATATATTCCACAGCAGGCCTTTTTAACCAGATAGAAGTTCTTCAGATTCAGGGCTATGATGATGAGTCAACCCTGCGTCCAATGGATTTCATTAAAAAATTCCAGAATATGAAAAGGCTTACCACGGAGTCTTGTGGTTTCAAAAAGTTGTTCCCTTCTAATTCTATAGAGAAACACTCCAGTATTAGAAGATTAAAGCTAAAGTTCGTTCCTGATCTGAAGCATATATGGAGCCAGGTTGTTCCAGAAAATCTTGAAACTCTTAAAGTGTGGCATTGTAAGAGTTTGATTAGCTTATCAACATCACCATCTTTCCTAACTCTAACGACTTTGGATGTATGGAATTGCCAAGAAATGATAAACTTGGTTTCACTTTCAACAGTCCAAAGCCTAGTGCAACTCAAATCCTTGAGTATAAGAGAATGCCACAGGATGACAGAAATAGTAGGAAACGATGGGCACACAACACAAGATGAGATCAATTTCAAGGAATTAAGATATTTGAGACTTGAATGTTTAATAAGACTTACAAGCTTTTGTTCAGGCAATTTCACCTTCAAATTCCCATCATTAGAAAGAGTAATTGTGAATCGGTGCCCAAATTTGAGGACCCTTTGTCAAGGAATTCTAGAGACACCGATCCTGCAAAGAGTGCAATCACTAAAAAGAAAGAATCAGTAGCATCCGGCAGGTAACCTCAATGGCAACATACAGAAATTGTACTGAGAAAAGGTATGAACTGAATGATAACAATATCCTCTTCTTTCTTTTTCTTTTTACTTTATTTTACTTTTGAGCATCTCATGAATATCCATTTAATTCAATTTTGGTTAAAAGACTGAAGCTGGCAATGTATTGACTATTGTGTTTGTAGAATTTGAAACCGTCTGAGTTCCCTGAGCTAATAGGAAAATGGAACATGAATCCTCAAGAATTCTTGAGTTTCAGACAGCTTACATCTTTCGAAATTTGTAATGTCAGCAACTTGACATATCTCCTAACCCCATCGATGGTTATGGAACTTGTGGAACTCATGCAGTTGGTTGTAAAAAACTGCAAGATGATGGAGCGAATTATCACAGGAGGAGCTGAAAACATAGAAGAAAATAAGTTGATATTCCATCAGCTAAAGGTCATTACTCTCGAGTCATGTTCCAAGTTGACAAGTTTATCCACTGGAAGCTATACACTCAGGTTTCCATCATTACTAGATGTTATTATAGCTGACTGTCCAAATATGGTTATATTTTCAAGTAACCAACGACAAGAAGAGGCATCTGAGCCCTTTTTCTTCAGTTCTAAGGTCAATTTCATTTTGAAGATTTTTCTTTTTCTTTTTACTTCAATTCAAATTACATATTAGTGCTTGAATTAATGCTATGCTTAGGAAAAGTACTGATAAATTATTTAAGCTTCAATAGATTAGAGTCATATATCTACAGATCTCTTGCAAGAGCCATAATAAGGGGAGTAATAGTTCTAACAATAACAAATAAAATCCCTGTGGGATACCTCAAAATTTTAATCCATTTTCGTGTCCCTTCTTTGAAGTTATTATTTTGTTTTCACTGAAGAATAAAAGTGAATAAAAAAGTTCATGAAAGCTGTGTAAACCCGTTTTAGAGGTTGAGCTTTCCAACTTGGAGTCATTGAGGCTTTCTTCAGTTCACATCCAACAAAGTTGCATCAACCAACTTCCAGAAACGTTTGCTCTTGTTCAAAATTAAACGGAGATGGTTGTGGAAGGCTGTGATGGATTGAAATATCTAATGACATTCTCTAGGGTTCAAAGTTTTTCACAACTCATCAAAAGGCTTGTGGTACGTGGTTGTAAGAAGATGGAAGAGGTACCTAATAGGAACTGAAGGATTAATAGAAGAGAAGGGGAAGATGTCCTTGCCTTTGTTCCCCTGGCCTTTGTTCCCCAAACTCGACAGTATGGTTCTCGAAGACCTTCCAGAACTCACAAGATTCTGCTGCGAATCACAAGCTCCACCTGGCGCTGTGTTTGTATTTCCTCAAGTAACATACCTGAAATTTTCTAAGCTACCAAAACTCAAGAGTTTCTTCCCTCAAAATGCTACAGAATGGCCATTGTTGGCTAAAATGCAGCTGTATGAATGTGACCAAGTGCAGATATTTGCTTCGGTGTTAAGAAGAACTGGATGCATCCAACTTTTTTTGTTTCTTTTGGGCCATGTATACAACCTGTTTAAAAGCCAGCAACATCCCCTATTTTGGGTCAATAAGGTATGATCACGGAAAACATTAATCCATGGGCTTTGATTTTGTTCTTGAAAACCTGTAGGATAGGATGTAAAGGAATTGAAACTTAATTTTTACCTGTTTGTCATGTCTGATCACTTTTACATATCCAGATAAGAAATAAATAAATTGGGGCATGAAGGTCTTAATGAATTCTCTGCGTTCATTAATCAATAAGGGTTCTGAGTGTTGTGGTCTCCAGTTGGTTGTTAATGTTTTCTGTTTGCATTTTCCATCCAGGACTTGCTTTGTTTCTGTTGCTTCTGCTGTTAGTGCAGTTTGTTTGTGATAATTTTCTGATTTGTTTACAAGTGACTATTCTTTTAAGTTCACTGTGTCTGTGTCTGACGATCAGGATCATGAGTTGATCACTTCGGTCTCTATCTTCTTCTGATTAATTGCCTAAAAGAAAAAAAAACAAAAGCGACTAATCAGAATTTTTTCTTTTATTTAGGAGGTATCTTTTGTAAATTTAAGGACTTTGGAAGTATCAAGATGTAATGGACTCAAAACTTTATTGAGATACACAATAGCTACAAGATTGGAGCAGCTGTCAACAATGAACATTACTGATTGTTCAAAGTTAGAAGAAATCGTGTCATGTGGGGGTGATGATGTTAAAGATGGAATTGTTTTCAACCAACTCACATCCTTACGACTTGACCGTCTATCAAGACTAAAAAGCTTTTGCTCTGGGAACTGCAACTTTAAATTCCCGTATCTGCAAGAACTGATTTTTAATCAGTGTCCAATAATGCGTATCTTCTCCAAGGGAGCAGTGAAAACAGAGAAATTGCAGAACGTCAAGTCAAAAGAAGATGATAATGATGGAATCTGGCTGAATGGCAACCTTAACGACACTATAAGATATTTGTCCATTAATCAGGTCTGCATTGGTTCAATAAGATTCCCTTATATATGTTTTTCAGTTTCCTTTCTTTTTTTCGGAAGGTTCTGGTAACTTCACAAGTTACTGTTTTCTCTCGCTTTTAATATTCTGTCCTTATTGTTTGCAGCGTCTTGATGGCATCAGAAAGGAAAGCAATTCGGTGCTTTCTACAATCATTTTTATGTTTGTAATGCTGTATTTTCTTCTAGACGTTGGGATGTTTGCTCTCAACTGGATTATAGGTAAATTTCTACAAATAATGGGATGACATTGAGGTGGCTTGCGTCCTTCAACTTCAACTGAATGTCAGATGGTGAGTGATTATCTTATTTTAGTTAATCTAATTACGTGTCTGATAAAGCTTTCTTAATTTTCACGAAACTCCTGTCTTAAGGGCTGCCTACAAGTTGCCATTTTTCTAGGCACTCAAAAGAGTTGCTTTATATCTCCTAACCACTGTACCATATTTTTCATGTTTTTTTGGGTGAGAATATTAAGTGAGATTTTATAAGAAGAAAATATTAGCGAAGGAATTTCAAAATTTTCTCTTTGTAAAGATATAATTTAGTTAATGATATTGATTGATATACCTTTTCGTTTAATATATTGTATAATATATTAAAAAATTATTATTTCTTAATATAAGTTTAAACGTAAATAAATTCAAAAATATAATCATGCATGTAATATATAGTAACCTAATAAATCAATTGTACTTATATTATATTTTAATTATTCAACTGGATAAATGTCAAAAAGTGTGTTAAACTGAAAAATGTATTAATTATTTTCCTTTAAAATATAAAAATTTAAAATTTAGAGTAGGAATTTGAAATTCTTTTTTTTTTCATATATTTTCTTCTCTGGAATCCTTATTTAAAATTTGGACGCGGTTTAGTTTGGTTTACAGTTTGTTTATATTAAAGAAAAAGTGTATTGTCGATCTTTTTCCTAATCATTTTTTGGAAATTTTGTTTAAAAATTCACATTTTAATTAATATTTTAAAAAATCAACAGTTAAATTAAAAATTTTATTCATAAAGATTATATATGTCAATTTTATATTGTTTTAATAATTCTAACTACTTTATTGATTATACAAAATTTAATACTGTTAAATATATGTTGGTAAATATAGTGTCTTAGATCAAGGGTTATAAGTATTAAATTAATATGAAAATTGACTTATTTAATTTACAAGAATAGAACTTTCAATCAAATAATTAATTTTTAAACATATAATTAATTTTCTTTTTTTAAATAAGTTCTTCAAACAAAATTTTAAGAGAACTACCTGTTTATACTAACTTGAATGTTTTCGCTTCGCTAACAGAAAGAAGTCTATTGTATCCCGAAAGGAGCAGAATGCGATGAAAAAAAAAAAAAGGAAGAAGAACAAGGATGTAACGACATCAAGGATCAGGTGAGAAATTTCTTGAATGTTTGTCTCTTAGATTTGTAGATGCTTGTTTACGCACTGGATGTTATTCTCATGGGTTATTTACATTACATTTTTATAGATTCCACTGCAATCCAAGAAACGCATGCATTTGGAGACTTGAGTTGGGCTAGGAGCTTCAGGATTTAAGATAGTTGCTGAAATGATTTAGTTCGATTAATAATTCTTCGAACTCAAAAATGGAGTTAATAAATTTTATTTTCGATTAATGCCGCTGTTATTTTTGTCATTTGATGAGATGTTGATAAGCTCATATTTATTCCGATTTCCAAGTTCACTTTTTGAGGAAATTTTTTAGATCATAGATACTTTTTGAGATTGCATATTGATTTAGATTGCTTACTTTGTTACTGTTGCTGTTGAAAGTTGTCTACTAGCTTGTTTTCCTAGTCTTAAGGAAGTAGTTAGTTGTTGGTTAGTGTTTGTAAATTATTTAAGTTAGTGATGTTGGTGGTTTCTATTGTTAGTTTTGATGTTGTTGTGGTAGGGGGTTGATGAGTTAGTAACAAAGATGATGTAGAAGCTAACTAGGATGCTCCTTGTAGAAAATGAGGAGGCTCCTTTTGGTTGGCACTCATTTCATGTGTAAGAGGTTACGTATCATGAGCCATCTTCCCTCCTCTTCTTTGGTAAAGGTGAACTACAAGCTTTCTCTTGCAAAGCTTGGAAAATAGAGCTTCCCCAACCAAGCTGGAAAAGCAAGGTGGTGATAGTGCACCCAAGATCACAATTATGTAACCACAAACAGAGATAAACAAATGAGTTGCATTGTAGCCAAAGCAACCTAGATGGAAAATGTAAATATCAACTTGTACAATAACATGTGCATATCTATGTGCAATATGTTGTACTGTAGAAGAAATACATAGTAGATATGCCCTCTGCTATCTTCAACAAATGTATGAACTCTAAAAAAAATAACCTTCAAGTTGGAGTTCAAAGTATAGTAATTCTAGATTTATGCATACAAGAAGAAATAAACCAAAAAGTAGTGATGAGAGAGGAAGAATAACCATTGTGAGGGCTTTTGATGGAGGACTTGATCCTATTTGTTCATGTTAACTTTGTTGTTGGTTGATCTTCTAATGCTCAAGCAAAATAATCTAGAACCTCAAGTTGCAATGTGAAATCTTTTAACCATAATGAACTGTATGTCTAGAGAGCAATTTGTGTGATTAGTAGAAAGGTAGAAACAAAGGTTTTTGTGGAATATGTGCATGTATATGAGTTTAGAAAATGAAGAGAAGATAAGTTATAGCAAGTCTAGAAAAATTTAGTGAAAGAATTGAGAGGTTGAAGATGAGAAAGTAAAAAAATATGTGGGATGAATTTGTGATGTGTAAAATGAATTATGATTTGTTCTCCTCTGAAAATAAAAGGAAAATGGTGAATATATATAGTTAGTAGCATTGTGGTAGTTTTGGGTTTGTAATGCCAAAGTAGCCTAGTAATCCAATGGTTGAAGATTCACCAATGGAGGATAGGTGTTGAATTTCGAGATGATCTAGGCATTTCTGACAGGACTAATGTGTAATTATGATTTCTCCAAAGATCTAGCAAAGGATTGTTAGTTTGCTAAAGCCCTCCCATTCTTGGCAATTTTATATCTATACATAATACCAATATTGGGATGTATTTAAGTGATGCCGGCAAATCTTCCTCTGTCCAAGATTTTGGTAGATTTGCCAGACAAATTGTAATCTTTTTATCTACTTCCAATATGGTGTAACTTGTGCAACCATCCATGAGAAACTTTTATAAGCATCCAAACATTAAATACCTGTGCAGACTAGTGATGAAGACTTAAATGGCATCTCTAATTGATCTTCAATCATATTGCAAGACTTCTAGTTAGTACCAAATAGTGTAGTTTTAGGATTAAGTTTTGCCTTAACATATTTGCTACCCATCCCTCCCTAGCGAAGACAAGTAGTATCGCCAACCCTAAGCTTGGCTAGCACAAATACTATACTTTGATAGGTGGGCAATGTTCATCCATCCATGCTTACCAAGCCACTACTCTCATAATTTATCTGAAGATATCCCATGAGCTTGGGTCCATGGGTTCATTAATAACCGGCATATCAAAATAGTCATCAATTGATGAAAATGAGGAAATTTGATAAGTAAGGAAATAATAAAGGAAAGAGACTTCCTTGTGTATCTCTAGCAATGCAACCATGTATTATAGCATTGGATATCATTGGGCCTTTTGGCAAATGCATGTTGAGGGCACTTAGATTGAGGCAAGTCTTGATGACGTAAAGACTACTTGAATCTAAAAACGTGCATCAATAGATGTAAAGCCTATTTAAGGTTGATTCCATTTGGATTATTGTTCCTTATAGTTAAATTTTGTTTAATTGATTTGATCAATCCTCCACAATATTTCAAAGTTCTTGAAAATTTTGATGGCTTTCAAAAATTTTGCCAGCAACCCTCAATTCCACGTTTTGATGGTTGTCACTAAGACCATTGGAGTATGTATGAAAGATACATCAACAGCAATGCTTCTATCAAGCCATGAGCCAAGTAGGGAAACAAGATATCAAAAGGAAACTAGTGATTAGAAAATAAAGGCATTGAGCAACTATCAAGAATATAATTAGAAAAAGGAAATTATTGATCACAAAGTACAAAGATTGAGCAACATTGAAAGGCAATGCTCATGTACATAAGTTTAAGCATATATTTAGGATCTGAAACAATATAGTGGATATGATTCAGTATTCTCAAAACTTGGTCATTTCTTATCAATATCAAGGAATTAAGATATTTAGGACTAGAAAGTTTAAGAAACCTTACAAGCCTCTATATGTTTAGGCAATTTCTTTTTTGGTAAAATGTGAATTTATTACCAAAATCTACACAAAACAGCTCTTTTGGTTAAGGTTGCTATTAATGTTAGTACAAAGAATGGAACAACTCCTAAACTAATGTATGTTCAAACCTTAGCTGTACATAAAGTTTCTAATCGCCATTGAGCTGTAATTCTCCTTGACATGGGAGAAGACCTTTCCTTCAGAGACTCTAGTACTCTATCTTGGACATCCATTTGAATCATATCAATTATTGTAAAAAGTGATCTGTATAGCTGTCTATGTATCTTGCTGTTTCTTTCAATCCAAATATGATATATTGATGCACACCAAGCTAATTTAAGAAGAAAGATGTACATTGCCTTATGTTTAACTCTCTTACATAACCAATCCAAAGCATCTTGCCAAATACAGTTTAATGGGATTTCCAGCATAGAAGAAATCTTTTCCCAAATATGAGTAGTGTAGGGACAGGAGAAGAAGAGATGGTTCCTAGTTTCACTTGCATTCCCACATAGCACACAAGTGTCATCAATGGAAGAAACCGATTATTCTGCCTAGACCTGGTAGAGAGTCTATCTAATATAGTCAGCCAAGCAATAAAACTATGTTTGAGAATAGAATTTGAGTACCAAATGAGTCTAAACCAAGGTACCTTAGATCTTTTTTCCCTAAGGAAGTTCCAAGTAGCACTTGTTCAAAAAGAACTTGATGGAGAAGCCAACCAAACAACCTAATCCTCCATAGTCTAATTAGGATATAACATTCCACACAAAGCAATTTGAATTTGCAATAGTTCAAGGGACCTAGCAAGAGGCCATTTCCAATAATCCTCCTTCAAATTCCCATCCTTAGAAAGAGTAATTGTGAATCGATGCCCAAAATTGAAGATCTTCTTTCAGAGAGCCCTAGAGACACCGATCCTACAGAGAATGCAATTAAGAAAGAAAGTATATGAGGCATTGGGTGTCACGCCCCAAAACCCAATTTCGAGACGTGACAGACGCCGTGCACTCGTGAAATGGGTCCCACAAATGCACAAGGCTCGGAACTTATCACATCATACTCTGATACCACCAAAATCTAAAGATCAAATTATAAAATTCTCTCTGATATCATAAAATCTCCAAATACAAGATCATGATTTATTTCTAAAATTTATATCCAATTACAATATGGCTAGCCTTCTATCTCATCACTTCCAGTGGTTTCCCCATCCTCGATTTCACATCCTAAAATGGTGGACAAGGAAAAACTATGAGATAAACTCAGTAAGTAAATATGGAGTGCCCCTTATCAAGCTTAAAGCATGCCAACAAGTACAATCACGAAAACAGATACAGTATGGGCACGAAATAGACGTCTCCTCTATAGGTCATGGCCAGCGTTTATAAACCTCCCACTGGCGGGCACACGAGTACTAGTGTATAATCCCCACTAGTAGGGCCACGAGCAAACCGGTTCTATCAGGAACATGTCGACATGTGCTAGCGTTTATAAACCTCCCACTAGCGGGCACACGAATAACATGACCATATCGGAGACAAAACAGACAGAAGTTAACAGGAAAATCACAATTCACAATCACTTTCAGATCATCAGGACAATCACTTAAATTTCAAGTAGGCATGCTCAATTTCATGAAAAGCACAAAACATTTCACTTCAAATCAGTCATACTTATGTAAAACGGGTTTAGTCCCGCCACCACTTCAAAAACAAATCAAAACATGCTTTTAAAACAGTACGGGCATTACCATAAATTACTTACCTCACTCGCATAAAACTGAGCACTCAATCTCAATGCTAACTGACAGAACGATCAAGAACCTAATCAAAACATCCAAGAATTAATATCGGACTATCACAAATTCAAGCTGAAATCATCATTAGGATCATTCCTAATCACAATGCTATTTCTATCACTTTCCACATGATCGGACATCTCCAAATTCATTCTCATATCACAAACTAATCATTTAAATTCCCGTTAATAGTTGGCCCTCGGGGTGTGAACAGTAACAGGTGAACAGTGCCTTGAACAGTGACCCCGACGTGAACAGTAACTCCACTCCCACAAATTGGCCAAAACACTAACTAATCTCACGGGATTTTCTCCAAAAATCACAGCAACTAATCAAGCTAATTTACACTTAAACCAAGCTTAAAAACATAGCTTAAGCTATCAAAATTCATCC
>BPVZ01000146.1:11404-30915 GCA_020521535.1 Rubroshorea leprosula | reverse complement strand
CAAGTAGGCATGCTCAATTTCATGAAAAGCACAAAACATTTCACTTCAAATCAGTCATACTTATGTAAAACGGGTTTAGTCCCGCCACCACTTCAAAAACAAATCAAAACATGCTTTTAAAACAGTACGGGCATTACCATAAATTACTTACCTCACTCGCATAAAACTGAGCACTCAATCTCAATGCTAACTGACAGAACGATCAAGAACCTAATCAAAACATCCAAGAATTAATATCGGACTATCACAAATTCAAGCTGAAATCATCATTAGGATCATTCCTAATCACAATGCTATTTCTATCACTTTCCACATGATCGGACATCTCCAAATTCATTCTCATATCACAAACTAATCATTTAAATTCCCGTTAATAGTTGGCCCTCGGGGTGTGAACAGTAACAGGTGAACAGTGCCTTGAACAGTGACCCCGACGTGAACAGTAACTCCACTCCCACAAATTGGCCAAAACACTAACTAATCTCACGGGATTTTCTCCAAAAATCACAGCAACTAATCAAGCTAATTTACACTTAAACCAAGCTTAAAAACATAGCTTAAGCTATCAAAATTCATCCCCAATTTCTGCAAACTTTCGGACATCACAGGGGCAGCCAATCCATGGACAAAATTCAACAATTAAAGGGGTAAATTAGGACTTAGAGAAGCTGCCACATACCATAAATCCAGCAAGCAAAACCGGAGCTGCAGGGGGGAAAAAGGCCGGCAGCAAGCTGCAGGGAAAGCTCACGGGTTTACCCAAAAATTGGAGGAAATAAGAGCAATCAAAGTTAACCCAAGCCAATTCAAGCAAGAACAAAGGAATTAGGGGCTGTTCTTACCGAAAAAAATTCCCAGAAATCACCCACAATCAAGAGCAGCCGGCGGAAGGACAAAGCAGAGCAGGGCAGATCCGTCTTTTCCAGCAGGGGGGAAGATTTCTGGGTTCTACATGTGTTGTAGAGCAAGAAAAGAAGGAGAAATCCAAGCTTATCTCACCGGTTTCTCAAAGGCATGGCTGGGTTCCCCTTTCTTTTTTCCTCTCGGGCTGCAGCGGGAAGAAGAGCAGAATCGGGTCTGAGGAGGAAGAAAAGAAAGAAAGAAAAAGAAAAAGAAAAGAAGTCATCCTTATCCAAAATCTTTCCCTCTTTAAGTCCCTCAACTTTTGAAATATTCACATTAGACCCCAAAACAATCTTTTCTCACAATCAAGTCCCTAACTTACACTTAAATATTCCCGAAAATTTGGGATATTACATTGGGCGTGACCTTAATACCACCATAAAAAAAAAAAAAAAGAGTACATAGAAAAGGAATAAACCGAATCATAAAAAAATTCCTTCTTTTTTTCATTTTTTTTTTACTTTAGTTTCCCTACGAGCCTCTTATGAATATGCCTTTCATTTAGTTTTGTCTCATAGAGTACTGAAGTTGGCAATATATTGCGTTCGTTAGGTTAGACATCATGGACTTAAAATTTTGAATCTTTCTAAATTCCTTAAGCTAATAGGAAGATGGAACGTACACTATGAATCCTTGTGAATTCTCAAGTTTCAAACAGCTTACATCTTTACAAGTCTGTAATGTTAGCAAGTTGACTTATCTCTTAATCCCATCCATGGCAATGGGACTTTTAAGTTGACATACAGCCACCTGTTGATTCCAACTTGTCTCAACATTGTCCCCAAAATAATGAAAGCAGAAATGAGTTATCTCATATAATATAAATGTCTCGACAATTGATGCCTCTACATGATTTTTATTCCCTATGATACTTTTAAGTTTGTGCATGCGTCTAAAAAAGGACACTGATAAAATCAATTTTAAAAAAATTAATCAATAGTTAGTTTTAATATCATCAATATCTTTACATGTTTTACCTTTCAAATGGGTACATCCAACGAGATTGAACAAAAACACCAACTCTGGCCTCATATGGAAGATAATTTGCTAGATGCTCCATAGAATCAAAGAATGTTGGGAGGAATATTATTTCTAACTTACAAATTATTTCAACAATCTTTGCCTCCCACTTTTGCATCTCAATAGGTCTGATGATTGGGGAACAAAGTGAATGAAAGAAGTTACTAATGTAGTCAAAGGACCCCAAATAGCAGATGACAATTGATCGCGAAAAGAAACTAGAATAAGTCGTTGCATGAAAACATGACAATCAAGACTTTTTATTTTAAGTAACCTGAACTCATTCAAGTTGACACATCTTGATATGTTGGAAGCAAATCCATCTGGATAATTAATTATTTTAACCATGCACATAGAAGCTTCTGTTTTTCAGAGGTAAGTGCATAACTTCACAAGCTTACCATTCCTATCATATCCCATGTGAAGTTTTCCTCAATCACAATAAATGACTAAATCCAATCTTGGTTTCACATTATCTTTTGTCTTATTGTCATCCATAACAATGTATATTATATTATCAAAGAAATTTTTTTCACAGTGCATTATATCAAGATTATGTCAAATAAGATTACCCTGCCAATAAGGAAGTTCCCAAAAATGCATTTTTTCACCCAATTATGGGTGTTTCCAAAACCCTCAATTGTTTGGTTTTCAAAGGGCTTCTCAAACAACACATCAGGAAGGTTTTCAACTTGATGATACATTGAAACACCATCCAATTGAGGAGGTTGACTACCAAATTCCTTCAAGAAATTACTTTGATCAAATCTAAAAGGATGTGATTGGGGTAAAAACTGATGATGAGAGTAAAGAAAAACATGGTTTCTAACCATTTTAAAGATAAAAAGATTGTATCATCACCATACAGTAAGGACAAGACAATTGGCCATGAGTGCTCCAACCAGACACCATACCATAACTGAAAAATCAGTTATGGTCTGCATCAACGTAGCCCACATGTTTTGCTTATGGTAACTATCATATGTTTCTACACCGTTCAACCATAACATTTTCAAGTCCTCAATTAAAGGTCGAAAGAAAACATTGATATTTTTACCTGGGCTTTTTGAACTTGCAATGACTAATGTAAGAAAAGTAAACTCTAGTCGCATGCAGATCTTTAGCGGCAAATTATAAACAGTAAAAAAAATTGGCCAACAAGAGTAGGGGGTTGAAAAATGAACCCATGGGTTGAAATCATCAGTAGCAAGACCTAATCAAACATTATGAGGTTCTATTTTAAAAGAATGATGCATTCAATAAAAATGTCTCCATGCTTTTGATTGTGCTAGATGAATGGCCTTATCTATATCGCCACACCATTTCAAATGCCATGTCACGTGCTCAACTATTTTTTGAGACATGTATAACCTTTGAAGGCGGGGTATTATTGACAAGTGCCAAAGAGAATTCTTTGGAATGTCTTTTTGTTTTTCCTCCCTAGATTTCTTTGTTTATACCTCGCTTCTCCACAAATTGGACATGTAGTCAATGTCTTCATATGCACCCTCTAGTAGAAAAAGTAGTTGTTAACACAAACATCAATTTTTAAATAATCTAACCCAAGCCTTTCATAAATTTTTTTACTTCATAAAAGTTTGTAGGAACTTTTTCCTGATCTTCAACACTTAACAGCCTCTTAGATCCTTTGATAATGGCATTAAAAGCACCACCAATTATATTATTTGTAATCTTTGTGTGCAATATATAAGAGAGCCAGTTGAGCACTATCTCATTTCTTTTAGAATTACCAAGTGGAACTGTAGATGCATGAAACAAGTCATAAAATGCCTTGCTTAATTGTTTGGTTCCTCGTCCAAATGTTGATGGGGGAAATTACCTTCCATTCCCCGATAATCATCATTTTCTAAACAAATTGCATCATACACCATTTCACAAGTCATTCGTCCAAATGTTGATGGGGGAAATTACCTTCCATTCCCCGATAATCATCATTTTCTAAACAAAATGCATCATACACCATTTCACAAGTCATTCCTTTCATCATGGTGTGTATTTTGACTGTGTGATGATTCTCCTAGAATAGTAGCAGAGCATGGATTTATTGAATTTATAAATGTCTCACCATGCTCCCACCAAAGAGAATAAGCATTCATAAAACCATTCTTAGTAAGGTGATCCCATACTATTCCCCGAGTCATCAACGGTAAATTAAAGCATTTAGTACAAGAACATTTGATTAAATTATTCGGTTCTAGACCAAGGCTACTGTATGCAAATTGAAGGAAATATTCAACTCCATTATAGAACTCAACATACATTTCTCCTCGTGGAGTTCAACATCTATACATCCAACTACAATCCTACATAATCTTATTAAATGAATAAAATAAAAATAATAGTATGATTAGTTTCAAAATAATTATAATATCTTTCATATATTTTATAGTTGGTTAAAATCCCAATTTATCATACATATATATAAATATGTTAAATTTATTCATCAACAAAATTTATCATACACAAATTATTAAATTTTTATTTAACAAAATAAATAAATATTTAACCATACAATAATAAAAATATAGTGAAAAATGAAACTTACTATATAAGGAGGATCCACGAGGGCTAAAATATTAACGTACAAAATAATTATTAAAATATTAATTTATATATATTTTCACAAAAAAATTTATTTATATATGCCATTAAATTATAAAAATTACATTGAAAATTAACATAATAGAACTTAAAACAAATACAACAATAAAATAAGATCAATTATTAAATTCCTAAAAAATTAAGCTAAAATACCAAATTTAATCCCTAATATTTTAAATTTATACCAAAATTATCCATAAACTTTAATTTTCAATACCAAAATAGTCCTTATGTTAACGAAAAGTGCCAGTTGATTCATTATTTTGCCACAAAATCAGTTTTGTAAAAATATTGATGACATAAAATTAAACAATTATATTTTACTATCATGATACATTTTTAATTGTATATCAGATTGATATGTAATTAACGTTGAATGATTAAATTGGTACTTATAATCAAAGTTTGAAGGTCTAAGCTGGTACTTGTCTTTAAAGTTTAAGGTCTAAATTGGTACTAAATCAAAGTTTACGGATTATTTTGGTTCCAAAAATTAAAGTTTAGGGACAAATTTAGTACTTTTAAAGTGTGAGGATAATTTTGACATAAATCTGAAAGTTAAGGGACTAACTTAGTTCATTAACCAAAAAATTTGGTCCCTTAACTTTAAAATTTTGCATAATTTTAATCTCTCAAATTTTTATACACTTTTTTAATTCCTTAACTATGAAAAATAATTTTTTTAGGATTTTCGTTAGCTAATCCATTAAATTTGTCTAAATAAGCACATTTTTTGTCCCTCAACTTTATGTTAAGAGACTAAAAATATATATATTAAAATAAATTTAACAGATTAATTGACAAAAAAAGTTTTAAAAAATACATTTTTTTGTAGTTAAGAGATAGAAAACTGTACAAAAACATTAAGGCATGAAAATTGTGTAAAACCTTCAAGGGACCAAAATTCATATTTAACCTAAAATTTACTCAAAATAACAAATCTAATAATACTAATATCAAATACTTATTACTAATTCACCATTAATTCTTGAAATTTCACTAGAAAATTATTAAAAATTTATTGATAACTATACATAAAATTTAGCTAAAACAACAAATCTAACGATATTAATATCTAATGAACTAATGACAATATTTTGTAGTTTAAATTTCAAAAAAAATAAAATATACAAAAAATATTTAAATTTAATGTAAAAATATATAAAATAATAATAATATTACATAAATTTCACTAACCATTGCTTGATCCACCCACTGTAAGAAGAAAAATGTTAAAGTGATTTGAAGGAATGACTGGAGGAAAGGAAAGTAAGAAACTACTTGCTGCTGAAAGAGGAAGATGAAAATGAAAGGGGAAGGGGGGGTTCGATCGGTAGGTAATGTACCGACCAAATTCACGTTGCAAAGTTGTAAAGTTGATCGTCTCTGCACTGCTTCAGGATTCTGGTTGACCAGGGCCATCACCGAGAAAATTCTGATTGCCAATAAAAACTTACCGACATGAATCTTGTCGATATATGGTGAAAAAGCTACAAAACCTGGCACCAGCAGCTGGATTCACGAGGTGGGTTGCAGGATTGGGAAATTACTGACATGTTCTTTGTCGGTAAATTTACTGAGAAAAATATTGTTGCAAATGTCACAATGTACAGATGTAATCTTCATCGGTAAGTGGAGTTTTGATCCGGAGCCACCGAAGTGAATAGTGCACAATGTTACCAACAAGGAGCACATGTGTATAATATAAATTTATTGAGGAAATTTTTGTCTGACCTTTTAATAATATAAATTACTCTTATTTTAACTGTTTATATCTGTGCATACAAGTTTCTTGTCGTAAGATGCTGATTTATCAACAAGAATTCTTGCGTCGGTGATATAAGGTTTTCTAACCGCTGGTGACATTCAAGAATGCTTCACATCAAACGCATAATAATGTGCACAATTGTTTTATTTAAAATATGTTCTTAAATTCTATTTTTATTGATTTTAGGATTTATATTTTAACAATATTTTACCAAAATAATTTAACATTATAAACAATTTATAAGACTGTATTTACACTTTATTAAAAGTCTACGTTTATCTAACTGAAATTTTTACAACGGTAAAATGATACGAAATGCCAAGATGCCCTGCTGATAATTGGGATGTTGAGAATTTTATTGGAAAGAAAATCCAATGAAAAAATCCAAAAATTGAGAGAAAATTTAAATAGAGTTAAATAAGCATTGAAAGAAAAAAAAATAATATATTACTAAATATATTCTCATTTAATCTGCATTCTCCATATAGACAGTAAATTTGTAAAAATAACTATCATCTAAAATTTTGCTTAAAAATTGAACTTGGAATAAAAATGAGTTTATAACATATCTTATCAAGTGACTTAAATATGTATAAAAAAAAATCAAGCACAAAAATAGTAGAAGCATTAAAGGAAAAAGGAAGTTTATAAACTTCTATCCTTTCCTTTCAACAAATCTAACTAAACTATTTCAGCTACTGCTATCTCAATTCCATCCTGAAGCTTATAGGCTATAAGTTATAGCTAGTCTGAAGTGATCTCAACCCCACCATTCAGTCCTGAGGCTTCATACTGGTCTCAACATATTAAGTCCCCAAATGCATGCCTCACAGGGATTGGAATCTGTAAAAATGTACAATAAATATCCCATGAGCATAACAGCCAGCAAGTAAACAAGCATCAACCTTAGTTCTGGTTGATCATAAATTAAATCTAATAACAAGCACAGTTTACATTTAGCAGAAATTTCAAATAACTTCTCAGTATTGGATCTCCAACTTCAAGCTGAGATCACTCAAAACCGGCTGCACACGTTAGAAACAGTAGCTTAACCCCAGTGGAATGAGCCAGAAACAGAATAACAGATACAAATAACATACTTGTGACAGAACAAACTTATCATCGAAAACAAGGCTGGGCCAACAATTGACCCCATTCCCAAAGTCAGACCCTTTATTTCTCATTTCAAGCAAGTAGGTTTGAAAATTTCAACTCAAATTTAGCTCATTCCTTCCCATGTCAAAATATTCAAGTTGGAGAGACATCAAGATCAGAAAATAATACTGTCAAGTGTGTTATGCCCTGCCCCTGCTTAAATTCTTGCTAGGGTCTCTGTGTTGTAACAATATCCCAAAAATTTTCCAAACCTGGTTTAAAACCTTCGTCTGTTGCAATACAAGCAAAGAACATGTACACGTTAATTTGTCCTTGGTTAAATTAATTAACAAGAAATATTATTTCAAGAATGTGATTAAAGATATTGAATAATTCTATTTTTCATGCACAAACAATTCATTCTGTGCCACCAAAAAATCACCAGATTAGTGACAGCAGAGGAGGAAAGGTCGCTCATTAACCTGCACTATTTATGATTAAATGCAGGAAAAGAGATAAACATTCAAGAAATTTCTCACCTGATCTTGAAGTTTCAACCTTGATTCTTCATTTTCTCTCCGTATTTGGGATAAATATAGCCTACTTTTTCTGTCAGTAGAAGACGTTTATGTTAGTTTAAACACTTAATATCAACCTGTAGATGGAATATAACTCGCTCAACTAAGAATTTAAGCTTATAAACTTAGATCTTAATGGTTCTAGGCTTAGGGAGTATATATATATATAGTTTAAGGGCGTGTTTAGTATAATAATTAAAGTTTAATGGATGACAATAACTAGTAGCGGGTAGTGTGTGCAATCAGCATATAGCGGGTGGCAGATCATGATAAATAGATAGTAGATAATAAATAATGGATTTGGATTAATATAATTATTTAGTTATATAATGATTAATAGTTGTTAATTAATGTTAAATAATTAATAATGACGTGCATGTTTGAAAGTAATTAAGTATACTTTTTAATTTTTTATTATTATTAAAATTATTAATTTATAAAAACAAAAATAATAAGAAAATAAATAAATAAAATAAATTATAATAGTGTAATTACACATTCATTATATCTATTTTTAACAAATAAAAAATTATTTTATTTTTAAATAAAAAAATTTTGATCATTTTCTCTAATTAGTAAATTTTATTTATTAAGTTAATATAATTTTCTCTTTGAACATGTACAATTTTGGGGATAGAGGAATAGGGAATTTTAGCATGACAGTGTCATGATTTGAACCTTTGTCATTGTCAAGGCGTTGGTGCACCTAATAACTGGTTTATGAGGCCTAGTGCTAAGTTAATATAATTTTTTATGATAAATTAATGTAAAAAAAAAATATAATAATCACTCAATGTTATTGAAAAGAAAAAATGAAATTGAAATTTAAAAAATTAAAATGAATAAATTTGTTAATAGAATTAAAAATTTTTAATCTGCTAACATTTTGATATAATTAAAAAGCTAGCTATTTGAATCTTAGCTACTATCCACTAATCCCAAACTATTAAATAAAAAATTTTACCAAATACTTATCCTTAGTGGTTTGGACTAAACCACTAACCACTACTCTGAAACCATTATACCAAATAACCCTAAGTTTTATTTGCATTCCAAGCAGAAGTAAATTAAGAAATTAAAAATATGTTGATATTACATGTGAAAAATATTTTTAAGATGGAAAAAAATACAAAACATATATAATAGGACAATGATTGGTACACCATCTAGTTTAACATAGTCATTAAGAAACTAATATTTTTAAATTTGAATTAAAAGCAAGAAAATTTTTAGAGACAAATTTTAATGATTGAATTGGTGGGTATTTACAAGTGTTAAACTGGAGGATGTGTTAATCATTTTCCTATATAATATTATTGGTAACATTTGTTTCCTGAATGAAGGTATACTTATCAAGTTCAAATATGATATCTTTCCCACAATAAAAGCAAAACTCAAAACTTTAAACCACTATATATACCCCATTTAGATTCTAAATAAGGGATTTTAACAAATTCCTTTTCTAAAGGACCTTTTCATTTAAAAAAACGTTAATTTGATTGTAAAACAAAAACTTTTCATTGTAAAATACTGTTTTTTTTTAAATCCCTGCTTCACATCCTCAGTTTCCTTTACGTAAACTATAATCTCTCTTCCTCCTTGGCAAAAAGGAGGGATTCGAAATTCCTTCCTCGATATTTCTTCATATGAAATCCCACTTTTGAATCCAATTTTGCAGACCCAAGTTATAGAAATGTGGTCTAGTGTTTTAAAGATATTTAACAATGATAATAGAAGTTATGAAACTTAAGGCTTGTTTGATATAAAAATTATAGAAATGTAGTGGATAGTAAGTAATGAGTAGCAGATACTGAACAGTGGTTAGTGGACGGTAATTAATGGATAGTGAGATTAGTGGGCAGTAGTTAACGGATAGTGAGTGATAAATAATTAAAAGTAGATAATAAATAATAAATAGCAAATTTAATTGATATAATTATTTGGTTAAATAATAGTTAGTGGTTATTATTTAATAATAATGACTAATAAAGATATGTTTAAAAAATTAAATGTATTTTTTCATTTTATATTTTTATTATTAAAATTATTTATTTTATAATAATAATAATAATAAATGAATAAATAAAATAAATTATAACAGTATGATCAAAACTCATTTCTATTTTTAACAAATAAGAAATTATATTATTTTTAAATAAAGAAAAAAAATTCTAATCATTTTGTATATTTAACTGATTTTATTTATTAAGTTAATATACTTTTATAATAAATTAATGTAAAAAATAAAAATATAATAATCATTTAATTATATTAAAGATAAAAAAATAAAGTTAAAATTAATTAGATAAATATTAATTAAAACTGTGGCTAAAAATTAAAAAATTAAAAAAGATAAATTTGTTAATAAGATTAAAAACATTTCAATCTGCTATTCATTTTGTATAAAAAGCTATGCTATTATAATTAAGTTTATTTTTTTATTTAAAAATAATATAATTTTTATTTGTTAAAAATATAAATGAGTATTTGAGTCATAAACTTAATTTTTTGTTCCATGATCCGCTATTCATTATCTGTTGAATTTAAATTATTATACTAAACAGACCCCTAAACGAACTTTTTTTAATCCACTAGCAATTTAAATTCTAACTGTTATCTATTAGTCACAAACTGTTAAATAAAAAGTTTTACCAACAACTTATTTGTAGCAATTTCAAAATATACAAATTTATTAAACACTTATTTTTAACAATTTGAATAAAACCATTCATTATTACCCCTAAATCACTATACAAAACTGAGTCTTAATTTCGAAAGGGAATTATCCCTTGGGTGCCAAAAATACTTGCAACACGTGCTTTATGAAAAGAAAGATTTACCAGACAGTGATGGAATCAATTAGCTAAAATAAGTTATCTAAAAAAAAAGAGCTAAAATAAGATAATCACTCACCGTCAGACAGTCGGTTCTGAGCAGAAACCAAAGAAGAAACAAAATATTTACTAGTGTCAATACAAGAGGCATTACTTGAAGCAGTACGGATCGTGGTATATTCTCTCTGAGGAAATCAATAAACTGCAATGATAGGCGAAGGTATGTTAAAGGTGAGATCAAGAATCGCAGGAAAAGAAAAAGGCTTTTAATTATAAAGTAACTTATGAAGTTAGCAAAGCCTTTCCATCATATATATCTTAAATAACAGCACAAGTAAGGAAAACTTCCAAAAAAAAAAGAGAAAACTGAAAAGCCTTAGGAAATCTTATTGAACCAATGCACACCTTAAATATGCGCGGGAACCGCACAATGGCGGGCAAAAATATTATTGTGTAGTTGAGGTCGAGGATTAAATAAAAATCATCCTCTCCATCTGCTTCTGTCTTCACTTTCCCTAGTTCTTCTGTCTCCACTTTCCCTAGTTTTCCTGTGCTCACTTTCCCTAGTTTTTCTGTTTTCACTTCTCCATTAGAAAAGATTTTCATCTTTGGACACTCTCTCACAATCACTTCTTTCAGAGATGGGAAGCCAAAGTTGCACTTTCGAGAGCAAAAGCTTTTAAAACTTTGTAGAGAACCAAGACTCAAAGATCTGAGTTCCGCGAAAACAATTTCATCTTTCACCTCAGAGAAAAGGTTTTCTAATGCGGATAGAAGTTTGACTAGGAAGGACATGATGAGTGAGATACATCCATCTTGGGCTCCCCTAGGGTCTTTTAGAGACTCTAGTCGTTGTTCAAGATAACGTCGCAAAGGTATGATGATGAGTTTGGGGAAATCCGTTTCATCTTTCAGTCCACTGTCACATGCTACAATTTCCTTTAACTGTGAACAATCAGTAATGCTCATTGTTGACAGCTGCTCCAATCTCTTAGCCATTGTGTATGTCAATAAAGTTTTGATTCCATTACATTTTGATACTTCCAGAGTCCTTAATTTCGAAAAAGATTGCTCCTAAAGAATAAGAAAAAAACCTGATGAGTCTTATTTCTCTTTTTCCTTTTAAAAGGCAGAATAAAAATATTTTCATTAATCTGAAGAAGAAAGAAGACTGAGCTGGTCAACTCAGGAATCTCATACCACACAGAGAGGGAAATAAAAAGAACAGTTCCTGGATAGAAATCACAAAATTATCATAAACAAACTACACTTGCAGTTTAAACAGAGGAAGAGAGAATAATCTACTGAAAACAAGAAAGAAACAACAGAAACAACGCTACTACACACAGCCTGGACAACACAAGGCGTGAAACTCCAATTGGTTAGTGACTGCAGAGAAGTCATTTGGACCTTCAAGCCCCTATTGATTTAATTCTTATCTTCTAAATATTTAAAATTAAATGATCAAGACATACAAATAAAAGGTCTCAATTCTTTCCCCTCCAGGTTTTTCAAGAACAAATCTAAGGCCGAGGGTTAACATATATTTTCTGTGGTCGTACCTTATTGACCCAAAATAGGGGACGCTGATTCTGGCTTTCAGGCTGGTTGTCCTCGCTTTCCCAAACAAATACCTGCACTTGGTGACATTTACTCACATGCAAACTTGTCAATTCTGACCATTCTGTAGTATTAGGTAAGAAACTCTCTAAACTGGATAGGTTAGAAAACCTCAGGTTTATTAGTTTGGGAAGTAATGTAGTGGCTGGTTGAGCATGTAATTTAGAGCAAAATCCTGTGAGTTTTGGAAGGTTTTCAAGCTCCACACTGTTGAGATTGGGAAACAATGGCCAGGAGATCCCGTTCTCTTCTGCAAAGTCCTCTGTACTTATTACCTCTTTCATCTCCTCACAACCGCGTATTACGAGCTTTCTGAGTTTTGAAAGACTTTGAACCATGGAGAATGTCATTAGATATTCGAATCTGCCACAGCAATCCACAACCAACTCCCCCAAGTTGGAAAACTCAACCTGTAAAGAGAGTTCTCCTTCTGTTATCATTTTGTCTTCTTCTATTATTCACTCAAAATAAAACAATAATATTTGAATTGAATGCAAGTTCTTTTTTTTCTTTTTTCTTTTTTTTTAAAAAAAGAATATTCTTCAGAAAGAAACTGACCTCGCTGAAAAAGGGCTCAAATGGCTTTTGCTCTTGGTCCCTTGAAATGGTAGAAGCAAATGCAACCATGTTTTGACAGTTAATAAATTTTAGCTGTTGGAGTTTAAACTTATTTCCTGACCGTCCAGGTTTAAACACCTTTACTGAACTGCATTTATGTATTTCCAACTTCTCCAGTGTTTTCAAGACTCTCTGGATGTTATCATTAGATGGAAAAATTTTTGATGGATTCTCACAAGATGAAACTTTTAATGATTTTAAGTTGGAAAAGGAATTTTCAGAGAGTCCATTCCATATGATCTTCATGTTTTCAGAGTCGATTGTCATCCTTTCCAGAATTGGAAATTCAACCTACATTGTTTTGTTGAAGAAATGAGAATTAGTTCCCACAATTTAATCTAAATTCAAGTAAAATAAAGAAAATTTACCTTCTTATCTGTACTCCCAGATTCTCCTTCTAAAACGAATCCCTTCAGCTTTGGACATTTCTCTATAGCCAACTGCTTCAAGGATGTGAACTTACCATAAGAATTTCCCAAGCATAATCCAGTAAGGTTTTGAAGGTTTTCTATGTGCAAGAAGTGGAATGATTTGCCAAAAGAATCCTCAGGGAGGTTGTGACATATGATCTTGAAGTTTTTCAGTTGGGAAATTTTCAACCTTTCCAAGTTAGGAAATATAACCTGAATTGTTCATTATAGATAAATGAGAATTAATTGCTTCCCAAAATTTAGTCCAAAATGCAAGTATGTGAAAATTTACCCTCTCATCGAAGAGAGCAGTGATATCTGTGTTTGTAGACTCCACGAACCCTTTCAGCGCTGGGCAGTTCTTCATAGCCAAATGCTTCAGTGATGGGAATTTACTACAAGAATTTTCGGAGCAGAATCCAATGAGGTTTTCAAGGTCGTCTATGTCCAGGAAGTTTAATTTGAGAAGTTCTTTTTCTTTGTGCCATATAATCTTCAAGTTTTTCAATTTGGAGATTTTTAGTCTTTCCAAATTTGGAAAGTTAACCTAAATTGTTGATCAAAGACAAATGAGAACTAGTTCCCAACATCAGATCCAAAATGCAAGTAAAATGAAGAAATATAAATTACCTTATCATCAAAGAAAGTAGTTTTATCTGTGCTCTTAGAGTCCAACACTCCCTTCAGCTCAGGGCAGTTATCTATAGTCAGTTGCTCCAATTTGGGGAAGTTGATAGCCTTTTCTTCTGCATTTTCTGTGACAATAATTTTTGTCATCATCTTGCAGTCCTTTATTTCAAGGAATTCAAGCTTCTCTAAGCATTCAACGATAGACGACGAGAATAGACTATCCAATTTAACACAGTTCTCAATTATAAGTTTTGTCAGGTTCCATATGCTGTCAGATGTTGGTGAACGCCCAGTCTGCAGCTGCACAACACCGTTCTTTTTAGAACATCTAACAAAATTTTGTTCACCAACATGAAAAAACAACAAAAAGAGTTTAGCCACATTAGTTCTATTAATTTAAAAACCTTGTTTTGGTAAAGGGCAAAGGCAAAGGTACAAACTATTGCAATACTTATAAGCAATTAACTTCTAATGTGAAAAGTTGAAAATGAAAATACACATTTATTTATATAGTTGTAGAATATAAGGTATGATTAGGTTAAAAGGAATGAAAAGATTGGTCACATGCAAGAAATACAATTTATTCAGTATGTTTGAGACAATAAATAAATCAATTTTCAATCCTGTTCCAGTTATATAGTTAGATTGATGACTAACAACAGCAATCAGGGTACTTATTAAACCCATCCAATTAGTATTTGTTAAGTTCTTACTATTTTGAGATACTTTCATGAGTTGCTAATAAGCACATTTTGCTATGTACCAAAAAAATGAAAAATGCACATTTTGCTTTTCTATTTGGATAAAAAGTGCTAGTACTTTTACAAAGGCATGGTTAGGAAAAAAAAAAAGGCATTAACAAGAAAGTTCAGCAAATGCTATATATCATATGGCTTCCGTCAATGAAAAGAAAGAAATAGATGAAATGCATACTTTTTCTTTGAAAAGCGTCTTGGAGCTCGTATCCTTTGCATGGCTGAAGCTAACAAACTCTGGCAGATTTTGTAACCTCAAGCACTGAAGTTGGGCAGCAAGCTCAGACCCATCAGTTGCTACATCAACAATATCATTAGCGCCTGCTTGCTCCCCATCATCTTCATCATCAACAATCTCAACGATTTTTTTGCAATCTTTTACTCTAATTTCCAGATGGAAAAGTTGCTTGAAAACAGAGAAGGAGAACAAGTTTTTCAGCTGATTGCAATCTTCTACAGTAATGATTCTTAACTTCTGAAGAGACATTTCTTCAAAACAACCATGAAATATCCTCTCCAACTTGTCCAATTTCTGAAGAAATAACACTTCCAAGTTTGGAAAAACGTTGCTACGAGTCCGCTTCACTGAGTTAAATATATATTGAACCTCTGGGGCCTCCTTCACAAGGAGATACTTTAGTTCTTGTAAACCGTTGTCATCTAAGTCATTAACTAGACTCTTGACACCCTTCAACCTCGTCTCTAGATGTAGTTCCTCTGTCTTCTTTAACAACTCTCGAACTGAAAAATTGAAGTGAGTGCTTGAATCCAGCTTGAGCTTCAATATTTTTGATGAGTTTTCAAAAAAATTGCCCCAACATTTCCACACATCTCCTATGAAAATCTTGTATTGTTTCAACTCTACAGAGAACAAGCCATCTGGAATCATCTTGATCTCATGAATGTGAACCTCTATAGCCCTCAGGTTTGTCAACCCTTTCAACTCATCGAGACTAGCATTTCTCCGAAATAGGTTCATGTTGGTGCCATTCCATTGGTCGAAGCTGTTTCCCAAATATAGTTCTTCCAATTGGGACAAACTTGACAAGATACCCGGAGAGATTACTTTGAGTTTGGTACAGTTACCCAAATCCAACAACTTTAACTTGATCAGCTTCTTTGTTTCCCATGGTAGCTCTTTGATATCACTTCCCGCAAGGCTGAGGACGTGCAAATTCTTCAGCTCCCCAATAAGACAGCCTATGTCCAAACCTTCAAAAACACTTTGATCCAGACACAGGGTATGAAGGTTTATTAGGTGTAAAATTGACGAAGGAATTGACAAAAAATGCATTTTAGTCAAACTCAAGACTCTGAGTCCTTCTGTTCCCTTAAACAAGTTTTCTGGAATTTCTAGAGAACGATCATTGTTAGATAAATGAAAGAAAGTGAGCTGCGGACATTTCAACTTATCAGGAAGCCTTGCATTACCAATATTTGAAAGGTAAATCCATTTCAATTTTTCTGCTGCCTTGATTTCTAACTTGTGGTCAGGTGCACCATTTCTCAAAGCTAACACATCATTGTCCTTACAAGAGATTGATATGACAACTTCTCGAATTGGATCACGAATATCAAAGTGCATATTGTCACCACCATCCAGCAACAACGAAGAGTCTTTGAGTTTTTTCACTGAACTCACTGCTTCATCCTGTGCAGCCTCAATAGAGTTTGCTCCAGGGAATAACCCCAAGCCTATAGCATATTTCAACAAGCCATGAATGGATGCATTATGAGACATTAGACTACAAAGCAATAGAGTTTGTTTGAGTTCATTGCTTTCCAAATCACCATATCTTAACTCGATCGCTGATTTAAGGCTTGGTGACATCTCATTCCAGTTTTTCACCTCAGAATCAGAGCTGTTTTGACTTCGAAGAAGCTTTAGTAGAGTGGTCCTCCACTTTAGTGGGATCTTATCTTTCAAGGAATTTGCAAAGGTGGCAATATCAATGGGCAATCCCTTACAGTTCTTGACAATCCTCTCTGCAATAGGCTGTAAAACATTATCTTCGGCCTGGTCACCAGCTATCTTCACAAACAGTTCCCATGCTTCTTCGTCTTCTAATGGGGAAACTTCAATATTCTGAGTATGCTTTGCAGGTGATGAATTATCAGCAGATCTAGCTGTCTCCAAAACCATGCATTCAGTTTGTTCTTCTACTAATGAGTTTCCCTCATTCTTTTTCTCTGTAGTCTGCTTCTGATTGTTTCCAAACGGAATCCCAACTTTCTCCAAATCTATTCCTTCCCAAATATCATCTAAAATGACAAGAACGTTCTTGTTTGCCAGCCTTGACTTTATCTGAACAGCAGGGTCCTGCAATGCGATTTTATCAGTAAGCTCAATACCCAGATTACGTGCAATTTCATATTGAATTCGTCTCAAGTCTGGATTCCTTGTCTCTTTAGCCATAACTACTTCATCAAACAACTTCTCTTGCTCGGCTCGTCTTTTAACCTCCTCCACCAGCATTGTCTTCCCCACACCAGGCCCCCCATGTACTCGTACGGTTTTTATTCTTGGATTTTGCAGTGCATCCATGATTTGTTTCAAAACATACTCTCTCGAATTAAATTTCCTGAAAACTGGGAAGGATCCACGAGCTTTTTGTACAAGTTCAGCAATATCCTTCCTGAGGTTTTCAAGAGGATTGGGATCATATAAATTCTTCTCAGAATCCCTTACTAATCTGTCTGCCGAGTAAATTAACTTGTCTGCACCATCCAGCCAGTTCTCGAACTCTGACTTGATCCTTCCCCCTCTGCTGGCAGCTGCATCAATATGGCGCTTTACTAATTTCTTTTCATCCTTCAGCTCAGCAACTTGTTTCTTCAGATTCTCAACATAGTCAACTTTGCGGTTGCGTTGAATCTTGAAGAGACTCATAATTAGATGTTTGACAATTGGACTAAAGAATGGAACAACTTGGAAAATCAAATGGACAGACTGCAGTGACGATTAGTTTGAGCTAATGGAAAGTGGAAATTAAAAGTGGGGTTTTTTTTGGGGCGGAAGGAATTGGCGAATAACATGGCAGTGAGGATTAGTTTGTGATAATGAACGGGGGGAAAGTTTGTTTCTTTTTGGATTTTTTCGGTTAAGGAGTGGGGAATATGGAAGTGGAAGGAGAAATTAAACGCGAAGGCTGAAGAGCAAATTCTTAAAGTGAGATAATATAGATCTGAGAATTAGTTTTGAGATACTGAAAATATGGGAAGCTGGATTTTTTAGGGTTTTTTTTGATAAAGGAGTGGAGGATATAGCAGTGGAAAGAGAGATTAAAAGGCAAAGGTAAAGAGCAATTAAACTCTGGAATTGAGAGGCAGTGGCAAGGCGCAAAGTCAGGACCTGGAAGGACGAGAGTAAAGCAGTATTAAGGCTGAATGAATAACGTTAGATTAAACTCAAAGTATATATACAAGTTGTATGGAAGTCCAATAACACTTCTAACCCTATGCTATATGTACACGTCTATTATTATATACATTATCAGAAGAGAGCTTTCTAGCTCTTTCATTTTGTCCATGTGTTCTTCTTTACACCACATTGGACAATTTTCTTGATAATGCCATGTGTCCCTAATAGTGATCCAATGGCCACAGTTTTTTCCATAGAATTGGGAATTCAAAAACGATTAATGGCCATGATTTGGTGTGATATAGTCCACAATAAGTAGAAATTTTGGTTAAATGAATGTTTGACACGTGGTAGAAATGAATGGGAAGAGATTAACTATTCCACAAAATCAGGGAAGCTACTGATGTGGTGTTGAACAAGTCAGTTTAGTTGAGAAAAATCAGAAATGGTTTTAACAAGTTTGATTTTAGGGATTTTTAGCAACCAAAATTCTATTTTTGGTAAATGACATGTGGTAGAAACCTATTTTACAAAGAAGGATTCAAATCTGTTGAGATTCCTTTGATTTAATCAAGCATGATAATAGGGTAGTTGGAGAAAATCATGATTGGATCAAGTTTCTAGCAATGGCATCAATTATGTAGACCCATAAATATAAGATTTCAAGTACAGTTCAAGAAGCTTGCCCCTCTCAAGACTACATTTCAACATGTCTTCGCTCAACACTAGTTTAGTTCATAGATAGTTCTTATAGTGACTTTGCAACCTTTTTTTAATAAGTGTAGAAGAGATTCAACTCCCTCAATGGGTTCTTTATTTTTGTTGTTTTTGGTTAAGTTAGCTCCAATAGTTAAATTTAATATAGTTGTTCTCTTCCTGTTAGCAAACTTTGTTTTTTTGTCAGTAATTTACATTTCTATCTAGTTGCCCAGATTTAGTTTTTTCTTTGCTAACAAGTTTATGTTTCAAACTTTAGTTGTAATTAATTGTTCTTAAGTTTTCAAGTAAAAGATCCTAGTTTCATTTCATTTCTGTTCGTAACTAGTTCTTTACATTTCTACTAGCTGGATTTCCATTTCTGCCAATGCTCTTAGTTTTCAATTCTAGCTAAATTTTAAGATTTCTGCTGTACTCTTTAGTTTAATGTCATTTTATTACCTTAGTTTTAAATCATCCTTTATTTCTGCCATGCACTCCCTTTTCCTCTTTTTTATATTTAGTTATTTTGCTGAGCAAACTAACTTCGTTGTGGCCTTAGATGTGGAAGGTCCCTTATGTTCTTCCAGGGTAATTATTC
>BPVZ01000145.1:617265-627695 GCA_020521535.1 Rubroshorea leprosula | reverse complement strand
TTTTGAATATTAAAAGTTCCTTTATCTATCCATTAATAAATAAAAGTAATATAGTCAACACAAAATAGAAATTATACTACATTGTTTTCTTTCCTAAATAATTATGTAAGGTAAAAATTTGGCAATAAAGTTCACTGGAAGTACTACCATTATGATGACTGATGCAGGCTGAAAATGAGTATAAAGTTTTTCATGTGTTTTTTCACCAACCCTTTACTTACTTAATATTGACTTACTAAAATTTTTTGTTTGTAATGATATAATTATAATATTATGTAATATTATAAATTTAAATTTAAATTTATTATTAAATAAATAAATATTATATTATATATAATTTAAATAAGAATTATTTATATAATAATATATTATAATTATAAATTTATTAATATTTTTTATTTTTGACCTTTATTCTTCAATCTAGGTAATATTGACAATAAGTCAATAAAATTCTTGCAAAAGAAAATTTCAAAACGATTACATGGCATTTTATCCCACACGAATGGGAAGAGACTATAAAAATTGCTTCTAATAACAGTCATATATATTATGAGATTTTATTTTTATTAGATACACAAATATTAGCACCAAATTATTTTTATTATTTTAAATTATATAATAAAATTTTTTTTTCTTATTTTTTAACTTCATCTCTACTTATATATTGTAAGATTCAAATTTGTAATTTTTTAATTTTATGAAAAAAAGATTTTTATTGAAGTATCATTTTCAAAATAACATTACCTATCCTCATTTGGTTTCCTCCGAAATGGGAAATTCAAAATATATTTTCTCAAGCAAAAGACAGAAAAATAACTCTTTAAAATGGAAAAAAGCAAAATAGAAAACGTAAACCATCTTTATTCTTTTGGAGCTTTCTGCCTTTTTCTTCCATTATTCTCTCCAGTTCTAAATTCTTTTGAAAAATAAAAGAAAACCCTTTACTTCCCCAAAAAAATCTTTTACTTCCCAAACAATTTTATATTTTGTATCTGTCCCTTTCTCTCTTTTCCTCTGGGAACTGAGCTGCTCTCGTTTTCTTTCTGTACAGACAAATTATAATAACTCCTGTGGCATCATTAAGGTTCTGAGATCTTCTTCTGGTCTAGACTAGACAGAGATTGTTTGGGGAAAGATATGCATAGGAGGTACTATAGGATAAGCACACCCATAAGTCTTAACGAAGGTATAGACTGTTTCTTCTTCTTCCCTGTGCAAACCCTAATTCACACACACACGCACACCCAGGTGCTGGTTTTGATTGGTTTTGGTTTGCTTTCCCTTTTCTCATTTGCAGTTTTATGGGTTTTTGAGTTGTGTATAATCCACCTTGGAATTTGTGAAAAGTTGGGTTTTTTTAGGATTTTGTTTACTTTTTCTTGTGAATCAGATCCGGGGTATCCGATAGCTGATCAGTTTCTTTTCATGGACTTAAATAGAGGGTTTTTGATTAGGGGATTTGGAGCGTTTTCCATTTTAATAAGTGATTTCTGTTTCAGAGTCTGTTCCCGGGTTGATCCGAGGTGGGTCTAGTCTACCAACTTTTTCCATTTTGGGAAGATCCGGGGGGCGTGAGTTGGGACTTTAACCTGTTTGTTTTCTTTTGGGAGTTTGGATTTTGATGTGTTTTTGCTAGATTCTTCTTCTGGTTTCCAGGTTATTTATCTCTGCATACTGTTATTGATAGCATTAGTAGCAATCTTGCTTTGAAAGGTAACCTGTGATTATGAGTTTCCTGATAGAATGAATTCTAGGTGTGGTATGTCTAAATGGACTGGTCTAGTTTACTTGTGGCCTGACTGTTTGGTTACTGACTACAAATTTGTGTCCCTACTTGCTTGCTTTCTCTATACTTTTGTGTTCAAGATGTTGATCTTTCATTTATTTTGACTGATTTGAGTTATTGCCTCAGGGATTTGACCTCAAAGGTTAATCTTTTAGGTCTCACATTAATTGAGTGGATCTGCCACTCCTATTGGTTGTAGCTGCTAGAGCAGGAACGTTGATTTGTCAGCAGTCACCATAATTACTAGGAGAAGAACATTCCCTGAATCTGAATGTTGCTAGTGTGCTTTGCGGGGTCAATAAGGCTTTATCAAAGAAGTTGCTAATATAGTGTTCAAGGAATGGTGATGGGTGGCATACCTTGACAGATGCAGTCACAACAAGAAACCATGTAATTTATTTATCTTGTGGATGGGTGATTAAGTTTATGCTTTGAAGTGTAATTTAACCCTTGTACTGCACTGTTCCTCGAATCTGGTTTGAACATCCTATTAAAAAATGGAAGCGGATATTGTGAAAACTAAGCAGTCAGATGTTCTTAATAGATGGCTTCCAGCACTCCTACCTGCGCTTCTTGTCTCAGTTGGGTATGTTGATCCTGGAAAGTGGGTCGCAACCATTTATGGAGGTGCACGTTTTGGGTCTGAGTTGGTAGCAGTAATGCTTCTCTTCAATTTTGCTGCCATTTTGTGTCAATACCTGTCAGCTCGAATTGGTATTGTCACTGGAAGAGATCTTGCTCAGGTAAAGGTTTTTCATTTTGGGGATTTTTGCATGCCCTTTTCCTCGCGGCTGTTTATGTTTGCCTGAGCATGGCTTTTATGATCATTTTTGTTATAATAATGGACAATTCCTCATTTATGGTAATTTTTATTAGAAACTCTGTTCTTTCATTTATTTTTCCTCTAAATTTACTCATGTTTAATATGTCAAGGATATTTGCTTGGAATAGTACTGGTAGACCGTATCTTTCTAAAACTTTTTCTCTGTTGAAGTCTTACAAGTGCATGAGCCAAAAACGTATATGTCAGTAGATAATTGTTCACATGGTAAATCCAATTTGCATGCTTTTGTGGAGGAGCAAATCATTAATTTTTTCTGATTATGTAGAAGAGATAATTTAACTTATCTATTTTCCTTTTTTCTACTTATCTGTTAAGTATTAACATAATGTTTTTAATAAAAATTATTGTTTGAGCTTAGCTTAGCTTATAGATAACTTATAACTGAAAGGCAACAAGTTAAAAAAATTGTGTGGGTAGTGTATAAAGTATAAAAGCAGTTAAATTGTTATATTTTGAATTCTAAACTTGAGTTGTAATTGTCCATTAAGAACTTCTTATGATAATCATTGAGATATCCTTTATATAAGCATGTGTATGTGCATGCATTTGATTTGTTTGTTCAACCTTGTTCACGTACATGCACTTCTGCACTTCCCTCTCTGGAATTTCATGGTTCTAAAGTTTAAACTCTATTCTTCTCTCTGTCTTACCCTTCTTGTGGGTGGTATTGATAGATTTGCAGTGATGAGTATGATAAGTACACATGCATGTTCTTAGGAGTTCAAGCAGAGCTCTCAGTGATTGCATTGGACCTTACTATGGTAAGTTTCATGATATGGTTTGCTGATCTTTTTCAAGTTATGATAGAACTCTGGCCATGGTAGTCTCTGCTTTGCACTTTGTGACTTAGTTCTGTTTTTATTTCTCTGCATGGTCATGCTGATTTCACCAGGTTTTGGGCATTGCACTTGGGCTTAATCTTCTCTTTGGGGTGGATCTGTCAGCTGGTGTTTTTTTAGCTGCTCTGGATGCTGTTTTATTTCCCATTTTTGCCACCTTCCTTGTAAGTTTGACTATTTACATCAATGTACAATTTGACTCTAGTATCATTAACAATCTATTTAGTACTCACTTTCCAGGATTACTGGAAGACAAATGTGTTTTCCATGTACATGGTGGGCTTTGTATTGCTCTCTTATGTGTTTGGAGTGCTTATCAGTCAACCTGAGATCTCAATTTCCATGCATGGTGTACTAACAAAATTGAATGGAGAGAGTGCTTTTGCCTTGATGAGTCTTCTTGGGGCAAATATTATGCCTCACAACTTTTACCTTCATTCTTCCATTGTTAAGGTAGCTCTCTCCTCAGTTTTTTTTTGTCTCTCAGCATCCTCTTCTTGTTTTGTTCTGCTGTCAATGGTATTTAAATGAAGGTTTGTGTCATGTATTTTATCTGAGAGTTAAAAAATCGATAAAATCCACTATAAAACACTTTTGACTGCTGAATTCAGATGCCTTGGTGTTGTTGAAACTTGTGATGAATACTTTCCGGTAAGCGGTAAGTGTGCTTGTCTGTAGTTCTGTTTCTAAGTTGAACTCATCTGACTGAAAAAGAAGACAAGGCATTGAGGTTTCTAGCACAATAGATCCATATGTGTAGGCACAACTTCAAACAGATATGGCTTGAACTATGCAATGTAGTGTAATATAATTACCATATTTTTCTCCTAGACATAGCCTGTAGAAGGACGTGAATAAATTGTTCTGTATTCATATCTATCTTCAATTATATTATTGATATTTATAATCAAACATTGATGTTCATGCGTATATTTTCTTCACGATGTGTCAACTATATCAACTCTTGAGCAACTTGAGTTGGTTCAAGTCATGTGCTCTGGTTTATGAGCAGGCTTTAGGAAATGTTGATGAATTGATCATAAGCTGTACCCAGCATAGAAGGATTCCTTTCCTGATCCCTTGTATCATGCTAAAATAATTTATCCACATTAAAACATGTCTCATGAAGGTTGGAAGAATCTGCTTATTTTTTGGGTTCAAACAATTCTAGTTTTCTTCCATGTCTCTATTTTCCTTTAGAAAAGTATCTTATGAGCTCAACTTGCATTTTAAACTATCACATTACCCTTTTTGCTTTGTTGCATGTGGACGTGTTTTGGTGGTGGAATGTGTTTTTTAATTGCATTTCAGATAATTCTTCCATAGTTTTATTTGTCCTAAAACTGTAGCTGAGGATTGTTTCTGAAACTGAATGGGAGCTGTTCCTTGCAGTCAATGCATTTATGCTTTTTTTTCCTACTGATTTTCTCCTGGATTTGTAGTTGTTTTTATTATGCACTTCTATTAGTATCTGTTTCTATACTTGGATCATTTTCATACTTGCATTTCTTTAGAAATTACGAAGCTTGCTGCTTTTCTTTGTCAACTTTCTAAAGTTTGCTCTTGTACTCACAGCGGTATCAGGGGCCAGCAAATATTTCCAAGAGTGCCTTGTGTCACAATCATTTTTTTACCATCTTATGTCTCTTCAGTGGAATTTATCTAGTAAATCACGTGCTGATGAATTCGGCTGCAAATGTATTCTTCAGTTCTGGCTTTGATTTGCTTACTTTTCAAGATGCATTATCACTAATGGAACAGGTATTCTGCTTTTTCATAACCTATTTGTTGTGATGATCTCCAAAGTTTACATTTCTGTACTTTTGGCATTCTATGCATTGTTCGATATGTGTATACTAATAAATTCCTTTCTCAAAATAATTAAAACAGGCCTTTACGAATGCAGTATTTCCCTCAGCCTTTTTTCTGCTTATATTCTTATCTAATCAAATCACAGCATCAACCTGGAATTCTGGTGGACAAGTAGTCTTAAATGACTTCCTCAGACTTGACATACCTGGTTGGCTGCATTCTGCAACAATCAGAATCATAGCAATGGTCCCAGCTCTTTATTGTGTGTGGACTTTGGGAGCTCAAGGCATATATCAGTTGCTTATCTTCACTCAGGTTATGGTAGCGCTGCTGCTTCCATCTTCTGTGATCCCCTTGTTTAGGATTGCCTCATCAAGGCCAATTATGGGTGTCCACAAAATTCCATCTTTTGTGGAGTTCTTAGCCCTGATAACTTTCCTGGGAATGTTGAGTTTAAAGGTTATTTTTGTGGTAGAAATGATATTTGGGAATAGTGACTGGGTTGGCACTTTGAGAGATAATGCTGGGATTGGCTCATCTATCTCATTTTTTGTGCTTCTCATTGCTGCTTGTTCATCATTTTCTTTTATGCTTTGGTTACTAGCTACTCCACTAAAGTCTGCAAGTTCGCAAGTTGATGCTTTTGGACAGGTGGAGGAAGATGATTTGGCTGACACCAGATACCATAGAGAGGAACCTGTTCAGAAGCAGGAACCAGCAACCCGTAAGACTGTTGAAAGGCATTCAGAAGATGTATCTGATGAGAATTTTGAACTGCAATTGCCTGAGAGTATCATAGAGTCTGACCAGGAAATCAGTTTGACCACTGTTGAGGAGAACTCTTCTAGTGTTACATTGTCTAGGCCTTTGGTTGATAATAAAGAGGAAGCAGCATCTATGGCTGTGTCAGCTCCAAGTATAGGCAATGAGGTGGGGCATGATGATTTACCAAACACCAAGACTTTGAAAATTGAATCATTGAGCCCTGTGGAAAAAACAGTAAGTTTAGAGGCAGATCTACGAGTTGAAAAAGATGATGATGAGGGAGATATCTGGGAGCCTGAAGAACTATCAAAAGCTGCTCCTGTGAGCACTGCATCTCTGATGCCTGATGGCCCTCCTTCTTTGAGGAGTCTCAGTGGGAAAAGTGATGAAGGTGGAAATGGTACTGGGAGTCTGTCAAAATTAGCTGGTTTGGGGCGTGCTGCAAGGCGCCAACTGGCTGCATTTCTTGACGAATTTTGGGGACAGTTGTATGATTTCCATGGACAATTTACTCAGGAAGCAAAGGTTAAGAAACTAGATGTCTTGTTGGGGGTTGATTCTAAGCCAACATTATCATCACTAAAAGTGGATGTTACTGGGAAGGAATATGGTGGGCATTTTCCTTCTGGTGTAGGAAGAGGAGCTGAATCCATCATGAGCTCTACTCACTATGACTCTCCTAAGCAGCCAAGAGTGCAAAATAGTATTGATTCTCCATATGGATTTCAAGGGGGATCTTCCTTGTGGTCAAACCACACACAATTGTTGGATCCATATGTTCAAAGTTCCAGCTGTAATGTTGATGTTAGTGAGAGGCGGTACTCAAGCCTGCGTGTGGCACCATCTACTGATTCATGGGATAATCAGCCAGCTACAGTGCATGGCTTTCCGATTTCATCTTATGTCAATCCAATTGCTAAGGACAGAAACTCTAATTGCTTGAATGGTCAAGTTGAGTCACCTCTGTCAAGATCTCCTTCACTTGCTCCCATAAATTATGGAGGTCAACTGGGTTTTGCACCAGGGAAAAAAATGCAAAATGGGATAATCTCTGCACAAGCACCTGGATTTCAGAACCATGCGGTTTCTAGAAACATTCTTTTGCAGCCTGAAAGATCTTATTATAATTTACGCTCTACTGTACCACCTGATGGTAGTGTGGTCTCATCCAATACCAAGAAGTATCATAGCTTACCAGACATCTCAGCACGTTCTGTTCCTCGGGATGTGTTAGTGTCTGATAAAGGAGCTCCGTGGGATGGTCGCTTTGGATATGGCTCATCCATTGGTAGGACAAACTATGAAACAATGTATTCAAATGCAGGATCAAGGGCAGGAGCTCCTTTGGTCTTCAATGAGCTTTATCCATCGAAGGGCTATCGGGATACTTTCCCCATGCAATTCAGCTCAGGTTCAGATACTGGATCCCTTTGGTCCAGACAGCCTTTTGAGCAGTTTGGTGTGGCTGATAAAAGTCGTTCTGCTGGGAGTGAAGAACTTGGAGATGAGTGGAACTCAGTTGCTCAAGAATCTACGTCAGTGTTGGATTCAGAGGCAAAGCTTCTTCAATCTTTTCGACATTGTATAATTAAACTTTTGAAACTGGAAGGTTCTGATTGGTTGTTTAGACAAAGTGATGGAGCTGATGAAGAATTAATTGATCGAGTTGCAGCAAGAGAAAAATTTCTGTATGAAGCTGAGAGTAGAGAGATAAACCAGCTCGGTCACATTAGTGGTTCTCAATATTTGTCATCTGACAAGAGAGTTGGTTCTGCACTGAAAAATGACGAGGTAGGTGTTGCTGACTCACTCATTTCATCAGTTCCTCAATGTGGCGATGCGTGTATTTGGAGGGCAGATTTGATAGTGAGCTTTGGGGTGTGGTGCATTCATCGGATTCTTGATCTTTTAGTAATGGAAAGCCGACCGGAGCTTTGGGGAAAATATACTTATGTGCTTAATCGCCTTCAGGTAATTCTCGTACTTAGGTTTGATGTTGAACTGGTTTTAGGCTTTTATTATTTTTTCCTCTCCTGTTTTCCAATGAATGTGACATTAAACATGGCCAACAAGGAAGCATTATTTCCAAAAGAATTTCTTCCCACCCCTGTTTCTCTCATTGTAGAAACTTTTGTAACTGACTGCCTGGCAATCTGGATCATGCATTTGTTGGTCTTGAAAATCTGTTTTGTACTTCTTTGCACTTGAGATGCATTGATTACGTGTGAAGATTTCCTTATTGCCATAGATTGAATCCAAGTGTTGTGCATATAATTTGGATCGGGGAGCTACTTTTCTTTTCGTTTGCTTTTAGTTTCTCCTTTAGTTTGATGATCTTAACAATTTCAAATCCCTGTTAACAGGGTGTGATGGATTTGGCATTTTCAAGGTCCCATAGTCCAATGGCCCCTTGTTTCTGCCTTCAAATTCCTGTGGCGCACAGATCAAGTCCACCTGTTACAAATGTAATGTTGCCCCCATCTGCCAAACCTGGCAGGGGTAAATGTACAACAGCAGCTATGGTCTTAGAGATGATTAAGAACGTGGAGACGGCAGTATCTTCTCGAAAGGGTCGAACAGGAACTGCTGCTGGTGATGTAGCCTTTCCAAAAGGAAAAGAGAATCTGGCATCTGTGCTTAAACGCTACAAGAAGCGGTTGTCCAACAAGCCAGTCAGCACTCAAGAGGGGTCTGGATCCCGCAAGGTTCCATTGACATCTCCTTACGGTTCGTAAGCTTTCATTTCAGCTTTAGCCTTTTCTGGGTTGACAGTGGCTGAGCTGCATTGATTTTGGACAGCAGCTTACTTACTGGAGTCAGTGCTGCAAATATGATTCTCATGTGTGTTGTTATATATACATAGAACAAGAGTTTCTGAACTTGTTTTGCAGCAGATTTAAGCAAAATGATTAGTAGGTTGAAATTGATCAACAATGGCAAATGTAATTTTGGCTGTGGACATCATCAGTTCTTGATTCAGATATTAATGCCTGAAGATTGAGGGCATAACTGCAAGGAAACAGAAATCGTCTCATCAGCTGGCATGTGTTGTGTCAACTCTTTCATAGGTCCCAACTGCTGCTGATTTCTGAGTAGGTGGCTTAGAAAATTGCATTTTGCTTATGCAACCTGTGCCTCACTAAATACAATCAACTGTCTCAACTGGTTTTGTATATATAACAGTATTTTTTTTTTTTTAATTATTTCTCATAGTTACCTTGATGGTCCCTCCATCAATTATCATAAGTGGCCCAGTCTGTCCTGTACGGGCTGCACTTTTCTGATTTTCATAAACGAACCTCCCATCCCTGAAGCTTAATAATTGATCCCAACAAGGTCTGTGGTCTGTCATTTTCTCTAGAGTTTGTTTTTCAGCTTAGCTTGTCATGTTTTGGGCATGTTCAGCCACCCCTTTCATTTGGTTATTTATTGCATTTGAACATTTGAACGAAAGAGGGGTAATATACTTATTTCCTCATATATATAAAAAATGAAGAAATATAACTACAAAAATGTGTTAGAATTTAAGTGTAGTCCAAGGTATAAATTTGTTATCAAATTACCATTTTTAAAATTTTTCTTTTATGTTAATTTATTTATTAAAAGTATTTTGATAATTTTGATGTTTGAACTGCAAGGTGCAATCCGGTTTGAACAATACGATTCTTATGTATACTTACTTTTTTGGCCATTAGGCCAAAGGCAGAATGAAATTTAAGAATCTTTTCATTTAAGAATTTTTTGTTGAAAAGCAGAGAATGATATTTAAAAATAATTTCATGTTTTGCAACGTGGATTACGCCAGAATGTAAAATAGAGGTAGTTAGACAAGAGGACAAGCCTTAATACGAGGGAGCTCCTTCTTCATTAAACAGTTTTTATTGTGTAGACTAAATTGCATAATAATTCAGATCCAAACTTGCTATGTATACCTTTCTCTTTTCTACATTTCAAAATCCTGCCGACCTCGCATTATTCAACCAAAACCTCATCATCCAACGGCATATAATTATGAGTTGGGCCTCTCCGTAGTGTTCTAAATGGAAACCTACCCGTTATATTGATAATTAGAAAAAAAAAAAAAAAAGAAAAGAAAAGAAAAGGAAAACCGTTTCTTACTACTGCCAACGAAGTAATTTTTAATCTGATAAAAAAAAAAAAAAAAAAACCAACTTTTAAGCCACTGTAGGGTTTATGCTCAACCATGACTCAATGTGGTTCCGTCACTATTTATCAATGAGGGAGGAACTTGTTTATCAACCCAATGACCGACCATTGTGTAAGGTGTCAGTCAATTAGGCATTGATGAACAGAATCAAGTGATGTGGTTTTTGGAGTGGAAATTTATGATTAAATTAAATTAAAATACATGACAATAACAGGA
>BPVZ01000145.1:568711-580064 GCA_020521535.1 Rubroshorea leprosula | reverse complement strand
AAAATATTTTAATTTTTTATTATCATTTTTAACATTTAAATTTCAATATATCCTCCTTTAACATACTCCTTTTAAGCATATGCGTACTTTTTTTTTTTATTGTCGATGATGTTTAGTCAGACCATAAAATATAACAATAATATCATTATTTTTTCCAAAAAACAATAACATCATTTAATTTGTTAGGACAAACAATATAAGGTTTTAACTTATTTTCACATTAAAAACGTGGCGAGAACGTGGAGGCTTTCGGACACCGTGTCAGCGAGGGAATTATGGTTGTCTGACGATATTTTGTTTGTCGTAACAACCGAGGGTGCGTTTTGAGACAAGTGCCGTGGCTATAAAGGTAATTGTGGTAATTGTGATTATGGTCGTATACTCGTATTTTAGGGGTTTTGGTTTGATTTTTTTTTTAAGTATTATAAATAAAATATGATAAATTTTATTAATTATTAATTAATTTTAAAAAAATATTATATGATATATAATTACTAAAATTAAGATATTTGTTATTTTTTAATAATTTAAGTTTTTTTATAATGGTGTGCTTGAGTTTGTGCTTGAGTTTTTGCAAGAGTGCAATTCATCGAAAAAAATAAGTTTTTAATTTTTTATAAAATTTTTAAATAAATAAAATGTTTAATTTAAATAAAATATAATAAATTATGATATAATTAAATTAAATTACATTTGATTTTAATAAATAATATTATAATTATATTAAATATTATTTATAAAAATTATATGTAAAAATTTTAATTTTATATATAAAATTATTATAAATTTATTATAAATTTTTATAATATTTTAATTTTTAAAAAATTATTAAATAAATATTCATCTAAAAATATTATATATCTATAAAGAAAATTTTTCTCACAGCAATTTCAAAACATACTTGAGACGGTAGGGCCTTGTTTGGCGAAACGCCTCGTGAGTCGTGAGCAATCGAAAGTGTATGGCGCACTGATCTGCCTTATGGATTATTATTATTATTATTATTATTATTTTTTGGTGATTTTGGACGTACCCTACACCTACACGATGAAATAGCTTAATCCAGATGGCTCGTTTGGCAGGAGCTATTCTCAAGTTTACACAAATAACCTCTATAGTTAATAATAATTTATTGATTTAAATAAAAAAAATTTATTATTTTATTTACAAAATTTAATTTATATTTAAATTTTATGAAGAAAGACTAATCACCTAAATAATTTAATATTTATATAGTTTTATTAAAAATAAAAATTTTAAATTCGAATCGTATAGTATACGAGTGAAATATGATAAAAGATAAAAGATAGTTACATCTTTTTACGTAACCAAAATAAAAAAAAAATTATGAATAAAATTTAAAGTTTAAATTTTATGAATAAAGTAATAAATACGAAAAGATAATTTTTTTTAGATCTAATGTAATTTAATATTAAATTAATTAAAATTTAATATAATTTTTATATATTAAAATTTTCAATAAAAACCTTTATAACTTTTAAATAACTTTGTTAATTCAATTTGAATTAATTCTAAATTTATTGTCTATTGTATATAAATTACACAACTTAAAAGTATTAATGGGAAATCTCGGTGGATGGTCTTCGTTTCTATGGATGGCCATTGTGGAAAAACATAAAAAAGAAAAGGTGAATTGACTTTTTGGGTTATGTATCTTCGAGCATACACAAACTTGAGTCGGAGAAAATAAAGCTTATAGATTACAAAAGAAAATAATAAGGTAGAACGTGATGGAAAGGAACCTATAATTTAGTCAAGCATTACAATAATGACTAATGAGCACCGTCGACAACTCACTGATTGCCTGCAGTGATAACGATGGTATGCTGATGATTGATGAAAAATTGCATGTAAAAAAGAAGACCGATTGACCTTGGTGGTTCAACCTTGAGGTAATAGGGCATGGTTGGTTGCCTTGGTTCATGCCACCGACACCCAAACGGATAGATAAGATTGAACAGTAAATTTACTTTTCTGGTTTCGCCTTTCTTTCTTACCTAACTCTATCATTTTGTTCACTTTTGAGTGGTCGTTGGTGGTTCTGCGAAAATTAGATTTTAATAATAATTTAAAATTAATTGATAATAAATATAATACACCCGTAATTTTAATTGTTTTAATCGAATGCACTTAAACTCATAATTTCGATCAAATTTTAAAATTACAATGTAGAGCCCCTTTTCTTCCCTCACATTACCCCCTGTTAAAAAAAATGATAATAAATATAATAATTTTTATTTTATTAAATTTATATATTTTTTATATTTTTTAATATAAATTTTTTTCCACTTAACATGTCCGTCTAAGTGCGAGTTAGATAAGGGACACAGAAGGCTGCAGAGACTTAACTGAAATGTACGCCAAGAAATCTAACAAAAATGGTGTCTCGTGACTCAACCCCTTTTGGACTGTCATCAAAGCAAAGTAGGCAATGATGTGACTAACAATGCCGTTTATAACGAGGATTACTGGACAAAGATTCCAGTCTTTAAGATTGTACTACCCACTTTCTATTAATTAACTACAACGCGTTATCAGCTGCACTCCAGGGTACCTGAGGAACAGAAGCAGAATGAAAGGTTATGAAGGGTGGCTAGCTAATGATTAAGCTGGTGATTATGTGCTAAGTGAAGGCTTTAGAGTAAAATGCATGATGTAAATTAGTACCAAGATGAAAGGGAAAAGGAGATAGAGTAACAGACCTTTTAGCATTTGCAATAACAAATTAAGCAGTAGTTTCCAAGGTGCTTCATGATTAAACTGTCTTTGTCCTGGTTTGCAATTCGAGGCAGAGTCAAGACAACAGGAGCCAGCAGTGACCACCGAAGAAGAAAGAAACAACAGTTAGCGTGTTGGAGTAGAAAAAATAAAGAGAATTGAGCTAATGTTATTATAAGTTGAGCAATAACATGTATGGGAGTTGCTGGTTTGAGGCAGGACTGGGTACCAGAAGGATGGCAAATATGTTAGCTATGCCAGTTATTGCATACACTAGGCAGAGCAAAATAACATAATTGTCTTGAAAGATTGATCTAGGATTGCTGAAGAAATAGAACATGGATAAATAGAACACTGGTTTGACCAAAATATTGAAAAGGTCAACAGTCTTTAGATAGAAAATAAGGCAAAACTGCTAATCCCAGCTGCAGTCTGCACTCTTTCTCCAGTAGTGTATTTGCTCAGAGAAAACGATCTTAAAGCCGAAATCTTGCATAGAAGTGCTGCAAATGAGCAATCAAATTAATTTGTTTACAATGAGAAAGGAAAAGAACAGTGAAACACATCAACAAAGAATGTCTTTTCTACTTACAAACAGCAATGACCGTATATGTGTAGCCAAGAACCCCAAATGTTTCATCCCTCACTTTAGAAAGAGGTCCTAAACACCTTGATGCAAACTTGATTGAGACACCTGAGTAGGATTCATGCAAACTTTCTTTAGGTTTCCATTCAGCACACACAGATTCATTAATATTGACATTAGGTCATTGGCAAACAGATGGCGCCCATGAGAATGCACAAAAGCAGTTATTCCTCTAAAGATTGCTAAATAACATCATCACTTTTGCTAAATAACGCCGATGAGCTTCTTGCTTTAGAAAAGAAAAAAATGAATAGAGCATGATCCTCTGTGTTTTGTAACTTCAAGTATGAGTCAAATTCAACAATGTATGTACCCATGTGGATGAATATACTACCAGTTAAATGAGAAATCAAGCTGTCCGAATGGTAAGAGAAAGAGCGGCGCCAATTATGTGAAATGCAAATTGATTACATATGCAGATCCTAAAAACAATAAGTGGACTATGATATTTACTCACTTATCATGCAAGTTAGACCCGTAGGGCAAAAGAATCCTTCACAATGAGGTTGACAACCACGAGTCTTAAAACGAATGTATGTTATGTTTTTGAGTTCAGCCTCCTGGTTTTGGTCAGTTCACAACAACCCCATCCAGGTTCACATCCAGAAATCCATGATGTCAAATTGCAGTTCTTGTTAGGTTTTAAGTAATGAGTACTTTTGCCCCCTTTCAAAAAAGCTATTGAAGTAGAATTTTATTTCTGCTGCTGTACACAGTCGCTGTGTGAGATCACCTGACAATTAGATTGCATCAATGTCGGGAACATGGTTAGAAACATGAATAGATTGTTCATGATTTATAAGAATAGAAGGAAAACAACTCAAACAGTAAACTACATCATGGTAAACACCATTTAATGGCTTAGCCTATTAACTTGATGACCCTTTTGTCCTGTTTCATTTGAAGCTTACTACATTGCATCATCTTATAAACCGCTGTGGAAGATAAAGAAAATATTTCAGTAATATAAAAGCAAGCAATCTGGAACACTATTGACAACAGAATGTTAATGCTTAAAAGGAATATAACACATTCTTGTATTTGCTAAAATTCATACCTTTTGTCTTCTTGACAAAATTAGTAAAAAAATTCAAGTCACTTGTGAAATTAAATGCTCCATTCCAATCAGCATCCCTGAAAGACAAGGAAATTTAGAGAAAGTATAAGTTAATAATTAAAGAGGCAAGACTACAGAAGATTGTGAATTATGCACACATCCTTTTATGCAGGAGCCCAGACTACTTTTGATGTCACCGCTTAATGTTGCAGTGAGATCTGAAAGCAGGTTGTCTATTAGCTTAGTTACAGAGGAAGATAGACAGGGTTGTTTGTTTGACAGTAATCATCTCCCTCAACACCCCGTGCCAATGGCAACAAACCTAAAATGACAATGAGACACAGCCAAGCCTGAGGTACTCAACAAACATGTATTCTCACTGGTCTCATTTTGGTCACCTTAAGATGTGTCTTCACATATTTAACCCACTATTTCCTTTTATATTTCTTTACCATTGGTAGCACAATATCATCCATGGGTATAACTGAAATTACCACTGATTGCGCGTGACATTGAGAGGACCATTACATATTTTGACACGAAACCAAAAAACTAACTTACTAGTTTATGGGTCTTCACAAATTTAAACCACTATTTTCTTTTATATTTCTTTGATGTGAGATCTTAGTTCTTCGCACTCACAAGATCCTACGGAAAACATCCAATAATGAATTACACTTGAATTCTGAACGTCTGGATTTACACAGGTGCAGGGGGGATAACCACAGAATGATCACTAGAACCTTGGTTTTATCCATTTTCACAGTAGTGTGGAAATTGATTGATATGCTAATGGAATGTCATGAATTGTATTGCAGAACAAGAAAGAACAATAATGGAGGTGGCAGGATGTTGAGTGGAAGACGATTAGGAAACAAAAGGTTCTTTTTTGGTCAAATGGGGTTGAGTGAATTTCTTTGGATAGGAAGAAAGTTCATTTTTTGGGATGAAGAATTGGCGGGACCAAATGGGTCCCTGCATTGAAGCCCAACAACCGTGCAATTATGCATGTGTACGCTGCTTCCGTGCACGTAACTTTAACACCAATGGATCCTTCAGGAATTTCATCGAACGGTTAACATGCTTCAGAATTCCAGATGAAATTGCCCTTTTAACGCTGTTGATCAACGATTTCCCATCACCACTCAATTCATCCTAATGAATAGTATACATAGTTTGGGCCACTTGCCCACCGAACTTTCCAAGGAAAGATGACATTTTTTTCTTGAGAACCAATCAAGCAGAAATACAAGTAGACTTCTGAACTACATCATCTACGTCAACAATTAAAATGGGATTATACGTAAAGCTTATGCAAATTGGTGGAGATTAGAGACCAGCTTGACTGAGATTATACCAGCCACCATGCCTCCAGCCACGGGCGACGACTTTTCTCCCCTCATAAAGGTTAGAACTTTCTTCTCCTTTGTCTTTTGTTCCACTATTTTCAAATACCCGTTCATACTAGAGTAAATTTGTCCAAGATACATGGTAGAAGAAGGTTGTCTACGAAACATAAATTTATCCCTGTCCGCACCTGCCATGTTTCTCATAGACTTTGAATAAGATACTGTTCTTCCCCTACCCCTAGGTTTTGAGGTCCTCTGAGGGCATTGGACTAACTAACGGGTCTATCTTAAAATTCCTTGAATTGGGGCAGTTTCTCTCCATACCCAGAAAAGAAGATTGGATTTTGAGGTGAGTTTTCCCAGCTTAAGTGTTGTTTGTTTTGCTTTCCACTGTTAATTTTCAAATTTTTTGATAATGATTTTTGAAGAAAGTTAGGATGCAAAAAGTTGTACCGTACCCTATTCACTTGTCAATTGCAAATCCAAAAGGGCAGTGCCTTGAACTCAATTTGCTCAGAAAATTGCAACTTCTAACTGTAGAAAAGAAAAATCGATGAAGTTGAAACTGCCTTGAGCTAGCAATTTAGCAATTATGAGTAGATCCCATTTTCTATTCATTCCTTCCATTTTTTTAAGATTGTGGTTCATAAACAACAAATTTGATGAATTTCTAGGAACTGAAGGTCATCAATTCATTTGCTTTATTTGGTTGTGGATATCAGCTTTCTTTGAATCATTTAGTCATGGTCAGCATACGTGTACTTCTTGACTTTGCAGGTCTTCGTTAGTTTTTGGTTGGTTCTTCAAAATATAACCAGAGCTTCTTTCTTCATTGGCATCTGAATCTGCAAACTGGGGAATTTTTGTGTTGATTTATTGGGGGTTATGAAGTGTTTCACATTGAGCAATGGCGACAAGAAAGAAGAAGCAAAGACCCCCAAATCAGCTTCAGCTCTATCTGCTAATTCTACCTTTACTGATCGTGAAATTGGTCGATTGGGATCTGAATTGAATTCTCAGAGTGTCTCTGGTGCCAGTGCTGAGTCCATGGAGAGGAGGATCTCTTTTTCCAGCGTGAGTCAAAGACCCAACAATCTCAGAGAGTTCGCCATTCCTGAACTCAAATCAGCCACCAAGAATTTTAACCGGTCATTCATGATTGGAGAGGGTGGATTTGGGTGTGTTTATAGAGGCTTCATCAAGAGTTTGGAGGATCCATCTCAAAAGATTGAGGTAGCAGTTAAACAGCTAGGCAAAAGAGGGTTGCAGGTTAGATTAACAAAATAACTGTCTTTATCTCAATCATTGTTCAAAAACATTATAAGAAATTATTTTGAGAAATAATTGAAGTAATATTCCTCAATCTTATGAATTAATTTTCTGGGTAAATAAGATATTTTGAGTTCATATGCATATTCATTCTTTAGGGTATTCAGCAGAATTAGGTCTCCAGGTTTCCCTCCAATCTGTTTATTGTTCCAGTCCCTTTATCGTAAGAGAAATAAGATTCTTCCTTTTCTAAACTTAAGATCCCTCATATTGGTTGATACTTGACAGGGACACAAGGAATGGGTGACAGAAGTAAATGTTCTTGGGGTGGTTGAGCATCCAAACCTTGTAAAGTTAGTTGGTTATTGTGCTGAAGATGATGAAAGAGGAATGCAACGGCTTTTGATATATGAATATATGCCCAATAGAAGTGTGGAAAGCCATTTATGTGCTCGGTCTGAAACAACTCTTTCATGGGCAATGAGATTGAGAATAGCCCAAGATGCTGCTCGTGGTTTAATGCACCTGCATGAAAAAATGGAATTTCAGGTATAATGCCAATGACCTTCCATTTCAATGTATCATAGTGATTTTTCAGTGCACTTGGAAATTTCCAAAGAGTTGGCTTTTAAGCTTTGCTGCTCCGTTTTGAAATTTGAATCCCCTTATGAGGAGAGAATGCTAATTTAGGTTTTCCTTGTTTTGTTTATGATAGATCATCTTTAGGGATTTCAAGTCTTCTAATATTCTTCTAGATGAGAATTGGAATGCAAAGCTATCAGACTTTGGATTGGCTAGGTTGGGTCCTCCAGAAGGATTAACACATATCTCAACTGCGGTAAGCTCAAAGAAAATGACCATTTCTGTTACTTTATGCATATCCCATTAGTCAGTTCTTGGGTTTAGCATTTTAACCGAAAGCAACGTTGTCATGGATGTGGAATACACACATCATATCTAGATAGATCTTCAATATGAAATACTCCAAAAATAGACCAATTCTTATGATCGAAATACTAAAATTGGTGTTCAAATGACATAGAAAATCAGTTTTTCCTGCTTTAGTCTTATGGTGGTATTAAAACAGATTTGTTTGCTTTCACTTACATGTCTTGACATAAAACCAGCGGTCTTCTGGAGATACCTGCTTTTTCTTCAACCTTTTAAAGTTCCATGTGGTCAGGGATGCATTTCAACATAATTAATCTGTTTCAAATACTGGATTCTGCCTTCAGAATATGTGGAAAACAAACATGACTGTTTCAAACACTTATGTCTAAAGTTGCCCTTAAATGTTTTCATGAAAACTGAATATGTTAATTTCATTAGACATCAGGGTGGCTTTTTGGGTGTTTCCAAGTAGCTTCTGCTGTTAAAAATTTCAGCCTCATGTTGTAGGATTATTTCTTTATTCATCTGTATGTATCTTAACACTCATAAGCTAGTTATTTTCAACAGGTTGTTGGAACAATGGGATATGCAGCTCCTGAATATGTTCAAACAGGACGTCTCACATCCAAGAGTGATGTATGGAGCTACGGTGTATTTCTCTATGAACTCATCACAGGTAGGCGCCCTATAGATCGAAACCGCCCCAAAAGTGAGCAGGAACTATTGGACTGGGTGAAGCCTCACTTATCAGATGTGAAGAAATTCCATCGCATACTGGACCCAAGACTTGAAGGGAAGTACCCCCTCAAGTCAGCCAAAAGGCTTGCTAGTGTGGCCAACCGGTGCTTGGTCAGAAACCCAAAGACACGTCCAAAAATGAGTGAGGTGTTGGAAATGCTGAACAAGATTGTGGAGGCATCACCAGCATCTGGAGGTCCTGAACTGCCATTGAAGAGCTTGCAATCTATAGAAACCTTGAGCGACAACAAAACTAAAAGTAAGAGGAGAATTCTGGATTTTAGACGTGAAGGTGGTTGGTTAGCTTGGAAGTGGACACCACAGCTTGTGAGGACATGTTCGTAGCATAAGTTTAGGCAGAGTCAGCCTGCAGTCTTCTGAGCTTCCATGGATTTATCATTTAGTTAACACAAAATTTAAGGTATACTTTCTGTGAATTCCCTCTTATATAATATATATATATATATATGAAATTAGTGTTTATTCGTCTTACCGTTTAAATATTAAGAGGAAAATTATTCTAAAATTATGTTATTTCAATAAAGCATTAAAGGGAAAAACAAAAATAAATAGGGTATTTTAGTTTTTTTTAAATAGATGTTTATTGAAATGACATAGTTTTAAAATAATTTTTCTCCAAATCTTTAAAAGGTAAGATGGATAGGTATTAACCCCATATATATATATATATATATATATATTCTTGTATACATTAGTTGAGTGGAAAAGGATACAATGTTTACATTAATTAGAAATAAGGATAATTTGAGTGGAAAACTGTAATGAGAAGTTAAAATTGGCTTCCTTTCAATAGAATTATTTTTTAGTAGGCTAGAATTCACTTATAGACAACTGTTATATATATTATTTATATAAAATTTTAATAATTCATCTCTTTATTATATAAATGATTGAGATTTATAATAAAATGATAATCATTTAAAAAAATAATAAAAAATAGATAAATCTCAACTATTCATAATAAAAAAATGAATTACCAAAATTTTATACAAGTGTTGTGTGTAAGTAAAAATCCACTCTTTCAATTGGCATTTTAACAATTATGTGATATGAAATAAGGTTTTAATTGTGTTTTATATGGGGTTGCATGACAATTGTCAGTCCAAATTATCATTACTACCAATTAATGCAAAGATTTTGTTCTTATTTCAAAACTATCAAAGTTTTATATTCTAAATTCTAAATTAGGTAAAAGTTTGCATCCTCAATTTAGGTTTTAGTTTTAAAAAAATGATTAAGATACAATTTTTATCACATAACTTTAAGCGGTGTTACAGAGATAACTTTTTTATCATATTTTTTGATACAATTTTCATATGTTATTAAATGAGTGGATACATTCAATATTACGGATATCACATGAATAAAAAGAATTAATTATCTAAATAATATATCATATTATACCAAAAAGTGGTACAAAAAAGTTATCCCAAAATCATTTTCTTATAATTTTTTTTTACAACTTTATATGTCATTTAATGATTAATTTTTTTATTCTATTAAAGGTAATAATATTATATATATCCACTTATTTAATGACATATAAAAATTATAAATAAAAGTTCTATAATTAGATTGTCTGTTTATACTTACTCTTTTGGCTATACTTCAATAAGTTAATTATTCACTTCAAAAGTTCATCCCTTTTTTTTTCAATTAAATTTATTTGTGTTAAATTAATTTTAGATTTTACTACTAATAAGTTAAATAGTTTCGACAATAATCTCATTTAAATAAAAAAAAAAAGAGCTTTGGAATCTTATTGAAAATCCAAGATAAATAAATAATAAATAAATATATAATAAGAGCCCGGAAGGAAGAAAATTAGAAAATTTTCTCTTTTTTTTTTGGTTGGGTCCTTCATTGGCTGAATCACTAGCATTTAGATTGAACATTTTAAGAATTTTTTATTTTACCCTCTAAATTGAATTGAACTATAAAGTTACAGTCCTTGAATTAGAGGAGGAGGAATTAATATCAAGGGACCTTCTTCAATTTAAGGATAATTATTTTATAAGATTTGTCTAATTTGTATATTAAGGATATATATAGGTTAAAAGTGTAACTATTACACTATTTTTACATTAATTATTATTAAAAAATATAAAAATTATCATCCATTTCATCATTAATGCCACATATACCATTTTAATTCAATGGTTACTTAAATAAAAATTAATTTTTACTTTTTTAATAATAATTAATATAAAAAAGTGTAATAATTATATGTATGTATGCTTTTATATGTTAGAAAAATCTTATTTTGTAATTAGTTATAGTTCAAACTATAAAATAAATTTATAAATATTTTAATGCAATTAATTAATTGTTTAAGAGGAAAGTGTAAGCGTCCACCAAAGAAATGGCAGATTAGTCATCAGCGGTTGGTATTCGGTAAGGAATTTTGGCTCTTACTTTCTCTGGCGCATGGCGCACGCTTGAATTTTCTTAGGTGATGGAAACCTCTGCCTTTTCTCTGCATCTCTCTTTGTTTTCTTCAACTTAACCATTTATGAGATCAATGAAAGAACAATTGTTCAAAAGTCTTCTAATTTCCACAAAAACCATGACTTATTTCTGCCCATATTGATGTGACTATTTTTTTAATTATTTTTTTAATCTGTGCATAATATATATTAAAAA
>BPVZ01000145.1:521636-539276 GCA_020521535.1 Rubroshorea leprosula | reverse complement strand
TTTTTTTTTACACCTTTACTTTGTTCTCACCTCTCAAAAAATCACAACATGTTTTGGTTCGATCCATTTCCATTGACACATGGAAAGTAAAAAATGATTATGGTTATGGTAATGGTTATCGCAATTTTTGATAAGATTATAAAAAATTTATTAATTTAATTATTAAAAATAATTAATATTTATTATTTAATATATTAAAATTAATTTATAATTAAATATAAAAATTATAAAATGATAAAATTACAACTCAATTAATGACTTTAATGAAAGTTATGACTGCAACCAGTTAAACTATAAAAAAGTTACGATGTATTGTTTACATTAATGTTTTTTTTTTTTTAAAGGAAAAATATAAATGATTCATAAGAGAGTAAATTCTATCATTAATCTTTTAGTGTTTTTAATTTTTTTAAACAATTTAGAATTTGAAAAATTTTAAAAAGAATTTCAAAATGTTGATGAAATTCAAAATTTTAATAAACTAATCCAAGCATTTTAAAACTCAGAGCGAATCATTGGGTCGAAGGCGGATTCAATCTTTTAGTCTATTTGGTTTTTATTAAATCTTTTTTAAAAATATTGTTTGGTTCGAGTTTCTCTCAGTTTCAGTTGCAAAGACAATTTGTGATGAACCTAATTGACAAGACATGTCAACACTTCACATTGCAAACTTTTGTGTCAATTTTCAAACTCATTTTTACCATCAGATTAAACTCACACATCAGGTGTGAACAAAGGAAAGATGTGGAGCCTCAGAAGCTTGAGAAGACATAAGCCTGGAAATTTGTCAAAAGTAGCAATTAAAATCCAGAACCATCAGTTAGGGGTTACCCACCCACCTCCTCCTTCTTTCTTTTTTTTTTTTTTTAACAAGGATAATGGTTAATAAGTTAGTATGAGTTAGTTGTTAGCAACTGAGATTCTTAGAATGGTGAACATTTCACTTCCTCAACTGAGGCGCGCGGCCATTAGACCGCAAGTTGGTGGAGTTTACGGCGGTTACAGAATTCAAAACCTTGACCTTTGCCTCACCCAAGCCCTAAGGCTTGGGGCAAACCATTGGGCCTCAAGCCCGGTTCAACCCACCTTCTATTTGTTTTGTTTATATCAGTATCACCAAGAAGTGGTTTCTCATTTTTGAAGTCTGGGATTGTAGGGGCCAAATATAGATAAATCACAATTAAAACTTCATTAGTTTCCAGCCAACCTGAATAAAAAGCCTGGATAGGAGAGAATCCCCTACTGATTTTACCTTAACAGGTATCCCGTTCGTGTGGAGCTGTTAAACTCCAACATCATAAACGCAGCTCAATTAAACATCAGCTCAAAAGAAAATGAAGAACAATTAAGGGGAAAGAAACCAGAGAAACAACTTAGATTTCAACTTAAATCTTGTCAAGTATTCAACTTGTGTCTGTTATAAATAACCTTGAACTGAAAATGATAAACACTGTTCTTTTTAACCCTAGCAGGCAGCTAGGAGTTATCTAATGTTTAAAAGTGCAGAGCTGGTGAAATCAAAATACATGTTTTGTAAAGCGGACAAACAGAAGCTAATTCAACTGTAGAGGTCATCTTCATCAACTCCATCAATTCCAACGGAGACTGCAAAAGGGTCTGGTGCAGCAGGCCCGGAACTGGTTTCAGCAAACCTGAATTCAGTTCCAAATCCTCTTGACTGCTGCAATGTTTGGGCAAATGCCTGGTATTTGCGGATATCCGCATCGCTAACACTCCTCCTAGCATACTTCATTGATTCCTCAAAATGTGCAGGCTTGATTTCGGCCAACTCATCCTCAACGTCTTCCTCCATGGCTTCAGGGTTCTCCCTTCTCCTCCTCTCCCTTTCAATATCCTGCAAAGAACACAAATTTCATCATTAAAACCTCAAACATAATGCAAATGAAATTAACTGATACAGATGCAAGAGGTAGAACCCATACCTTCTCAATGTTCTCCCTTATGGCATATTTACATGCACGTTGGCATATTTCAGTAATATCAGCACCACTGAAACCTTGAGTATGCTTGGCAAGGGCTCTGAGGTCAATCTCTTTGGACACTGGGGACTTCCTCAAGCAAGCCTTGAAAATCTGATAGCGAGAATCCTCATCAGGGAGGGGAATATAGATCAACTGATCAAGACGACCTGGACGTAAGAGTGCAGGATCAATGATATCTGGTCTGTTGGTGGCTCCAATAATGAAAACAGTTTTCTTGGCATTCATGCCATCCATCTCTGTAAGAAGTTGGTTCAGTACTCTATCAGCAGCACCCCCAGCATCACCTACACTGCCTCCTCTCTGCAATATGTTGCAAACAGTTGAGAACAATGAATATATCTGAAGCAGAGCTACACATCAAGCATGATAAAAATGTATGAACCATAAACTGATAAAAAGAATCCATTCATTCGCATAAAAGAGACCTGGGTAGCAATTGAGTCAAGCTCATCAAAGAATAGGACACAAGGTGCAGATTGGCGAGCCTTGTCAAAAATTTCTCGTACATTGGCCTCACTCTCTCCAAACCACATTGTAAGCAATTCTGGGCCTTTGACACTGATGAAGTTTGCCTGACATTCATTGGCAATGGCTTTGGCCAAAAGAGTTTTACCACATCCAGGAGGACCGTAGAAAAGTACTCCCTTTGAGGGTGACATTCCAAACTTCTCAAATTTCTCAGGATGCTCCACTGGATATTGAACAGTCTACAAAACAATTTTTTTAATAACATGAAATCCACAGTTATAATTTCAAAAGGGGGAAAAGAAAAAATGGACAAATCTGAATTAACAACAGCAAATACCTCTTGAAGCTCCCTCTTAACATTTTCAAGACCTCCAATATCATCCCAAGAGACGTTGGGCACTTCAACAACCTAACCATGACAATATCATTATCAGAAACAACATTTAAAAATAATAATAATAATAATAATAAACAAACAAACAACAGAGAGTAAAAAATCTCCTAGCCAAGAGAAGCATCTTGCAAATACAACTTACAGTTTCACGCAATGCTGATGGATTGCTTGTTCCAAGAGCAGTTTTGAAGTGCTCATTTGTGACTGCCATAGAGTTGAGTATTTCAGCATCTATTGACTCATCTTCCAAGTCAATCACATCCATCTTCTCTCTGATGCACTGAAGTGCTGCCTCAGTACAGAGAGCTGCGAGATCAGCACCAACATAACCGTGTGTGTCCTTGGCGATTCTTTCTAAATCGACCTGTATCATAAAAATAAGAAACTAATTAGATATAAGAGTTCCTTCTCCTAAAGTACAGAATATTTGAGGAAAAAAAGGTTGTTGTAGACATTACATCTTCAGCAAGCTTCATGTTCTTTGTGTGGATACGAAGCACCTCAAGGCGCCCAACTTCATCTGGAACACCAATGTCTATCTCCCGGTCAAATCTTCCAAACCTTCTGAGAGCTGGATCAATACTATTAGGGCGATTTGTGGCTCCAATAACAATAACATGTGCACGGGATTTAAGCCCATCCATGAGTGTCAAGAGCTGAGAGACAATTCTTCTCTCCACTTCCCCATGTGTCTTCTCTCGCTTTGGAGCAATTGAGTCAATTTCATCAATAAAAATAATGGATGGTGCATTCTTCTCTGCTTCCTCAAATGCTTTCCTGAGATTGCTTTCACTCTCCCCAGCCAATTTTGACATAATCTCTGGTCCATTAATGCAGAAGAAGAAAGCACCAGTTTCATTGGCAACAGCACGGGCAATCAGAGTCTTGCCAGACCCAGGAGGTCCATATAGCAGAATTCCTTTTGGTGGCTTCACACCAATTGATTTGAAGAGTTGTGGATGCCTCAATGGAAGCTCTACCAATTCCCGAATCTGAGCCATCTGTTTTCTAACACCACCAACATCATCATAACCAACCTCATCTAATCTATTCTCATCCTCCCTTCTCACAGGCTCTCCCTCACAGAAGATCTCAGTGTCTGGAGCAACCACGCAGTATTCAGGTGGGTCAGTCTCAATGACCTTGAACTCCACGCTTCTCATTCCACCCCTCACCAGGAAATAATCACCCTTCCTCACAGGTCGGTATGCCTCCAGGAAATAAGCTGCAAATGTAAAATTTTGTACTTTCAGTATTCACACCTATCCTCAAATGTAATCCAAAAAGACATCTGCCTACGAAACTAACATATATCAAACCAATGGCTTTCAGAAAGATGCTAGAAACTAGTCTGTGCCTATAATAAACATACACAGGCTTATTACACCATGGACGTCCATCATGCCAAATATGTTTAGAAAAGACAGGTCCAAGCTAGAGAGAGATATGCTTAGAAGGTTTTTTAACACATACATACATGCATACCCAAATAAACAAGTTAAAACAAATATGCATGATGTCTTAATACTCAAACAAATGTAAATGATTACTGTTCATATGAGAAGTATTCTTGGAAATGAACATAATTGATTCTAGACCTATTCAGATAAAATAGAAGAAGTCTCATGCATCAACCATTGTGGACAGAAAAGGTAAAACTATGTGCAAATAGTGGGTTGTCACAGCATGAGAAATCGACTCAGAAAATGCTGATATGATAACCAACAAGAACAACTCCTGAATGATAAAACATCTTGTGGCCACACAGAAGATGATTCACACCACAATTCCTATGCACAACCAAATTCTCAACAAACAGATTACTAACAAAATAAAAGCAACTACACTTACGCTTCAAGTAAGCATCAAAGAGATTTCCAGTAACCCCTTCAATTGTGTCATCTATAGGCAAGATATGCACACGCTTCCCATATTTGACATCAGGACACTGATGCACAGAGACAACGTCTCCAAGCCTAACCCTCAAGTTTGACCTCACTACTTTATTCATCCTAATCTTTGGTTCCTCACATGACTCGTCAGCAAGAGCAATGCAGATAGTGTCCTTCCTCTTCTTCCCCTGAAGGCCAAAGAGTTATCAGCAAGTTATAAACTTCAGCTATATCCTATATGCACACGTGTGATTTCAAATATGTCATACATGAATCCACAAACTAAGATTGCAATTCAAGGCCCTCACACATAACATACAAACTTAAGCATTTAATTTGTTTATTCTTCATTAAGAACGACAATCTCAGAATATCAAGCGACCTCCTGTCATAGCATGCAAAGCCGGACATTAAAACATACTACATCACAGCCTATGATGAACAAAATAGACCCCAATTGCAGATCTTAATTATTCCAAAAAAAAAAAAAAACCCCAGGAATTCATCTAAGCAAAAATCTAAATTTCCCCCAAAAAATCTCAATATCATTAACTGTAACATGGCGACACAAAACCCATGAAAAAAAAAGTAAACTCCAACTCACAAAATTACATCACAAACAAAGCCGCATTAAGCAAAATTCAGATACCTATAAAACCCAAATAGCTTAATTCCAAAATCTAATGTCCAAACCTTAATCAATATGGTGTCACCACGAAAGAGTTGGAGCTTCTCCATGGTGTCGGGATGGAGAACGACAACAGAGTTGTCATCGTTGAGTGCTTCGTCAACAACAAGCCGATTAGGTGCCTTCTTCCTCTCCAAGATCGCGGTGCTGAAATCCCTCTTAGTCCCCTTACTGAAACCAACACCAAAAAATAAAATAAAAAAAACCCCACAAATCAAAGTCAGATTCTAACACAATCCCACATACCCATTAACCAAAAATCTCCACAAAAAAAAAAAAAAGGGGGCAAAATCAATCAGAGAATGGAGATCGGAAACATACGAGTCAGAAGATTCCGCTTGGTTAGACATGGTCGGTGAAAAACCAGAGCAAAGAAAATCTAGAGACGAGAAGAAGCGTTTGGGATCTGATGAGGGGTGGGGGCTTAATCATATATTTATAGGGAAAGGGGGTACAGAGTCCTTTCTTGTTCGGAAAGAAAAAGATTTTAGCTAATTAGCCAATCTCCAATTTTTGAGGATTTTCACAATTTTGAATTTTTATTTTCTACTTTTACTTGAAATTGAAAATTGTAAATTATTTGGAGTCGGTCACTCAAGTTTATCAAAATTAATATATTCACTTAATTCGTAATCTTAACAAAAGGGTCACCAAACTTTGTCCAAATCAACATTTTAGATTTGATAAAGGGAAAATTTTGAGTTTGACTTTTAAATGAATTATATAAGTAAGTTTTACTCATCTAGCTCATTACCATTACAAGATGATTGCCTAATCTTTTAGATTATATATCTGTTAGTTACTTAACATTTAGATTAATTAATAAATACTGTTAATTAAGCCTTCATATTTATAAAATTGTTGTAAATAATTTTGTTATTTTTAGATAAAAAAAGATTATAGAATGTTGTTTTACACATTGTAAATTCATTAGTTGGTAATGAAAAAAACTATTGTTCTTTAATTTCTTATTTAGTGAATAACAATTTAGTAACTCCTTTGAAGAATGATACATATGAAAAATTCTAACTTTATTTCTTAATTGAAAATATATCTTTGAAATCAAGATTTTCAACTTCATTACAAAATGTAGTCAGCCAAATTTTAAGGGATTGTTAAGGTCACCATTGATATTGTTAAGGGCACCAATATTCAACTTTTTGTTTTGCTAAATTACCTTTTTGCCCATATCTTTTCAACTTTATCCTCATACTTTTATCTTTTCTTAAATGGGTAAAAAAATAATTTTAAAAAACAAGAAATTAACTATTGGTGACCTTAACAATCTCTACGGTAGCGATAACTAGAGCCCAAATTTTTAAACATTGGTTTTCAATTTCGTTATTTTAAGTGACAAGTGGCTAATAGATGGACAGCTTGGAAAATTATGTGACCATTTTGTTAGGATTAAGAGTTGATTTACTAAAATGTCAACTTTTGAAAAGTTGGGTGACCCCTTTGTTATGTTTAGGAATTAGGTGATAAAAATGTTTATTTTGACAAAGTTAGGTGACTATCTCACGAGATTCACCCATATTATTTTATCCCAAAAAAGTATAATTAATTTCTCTTTTGTATCCTTAAAAAATATTTTATTATCTTAAAATGAAATTTAAAATTTTAATATGATAAACTGAGAGTCAAAAAAGTACTACTAATGGTTTTCATAAATTCCTTACTTCTTTCCTAGCTTCTCCTTTGTTCCTTGAATTTTTTAACTATAAAATTTCTCTTAAATTAGTTACTTTTTATTTATTAAGATAGATAAATATTTTTATTCTACCTTAATCATCCTTATCATTTTATTCTAATTATATTTTATTATAAAAAGTCTTCCTTAGTTTTTTATTTCTTTTTTAAAAGTAATTTAAATATATATCAATTGCCTCCAAATTCTTGAAAAAAAAAATCAAGAAAGTTGATAGTTATTATAAACTTAAAACCCCCTCCATTCCTTAGCATGTCTAAAAAAAAAAAATTCTATTTTACCAAAGTTTTGTAGTGATTCTTCCAACCAAAGAGTTAAGGGTTTTCAAGTTAAAATTTTAATTTTAACTTACTTTAAAAAATGGGTAAATTACCATCTCTCCTAACTGCCCTTATGTAAAGTTAAGCTATATCAATCTCTATCTCTTCAAATAATAAATTTAAAAAATATAAATTTTTAAGTACTAGAATCTAAATTCTAACCTTCAAAACTCTAAATTCTAAACATTAAGACTCTAAAATTTTAAAATTTAAACCCTAGTTATATTTGCTTTGATGGAGTGTCTATTCTTAATCAAACTATAAAATAAAGTTTTTTCCTTTTTTATAAACAAAAATTTTATTAATGGAAGAATAATGAATATTCCAATCTTAAAATGCAAGAAAAATATTACACAAAAAATAGGTATTCTTTACTTTCATTAATTATCTTTGAATAAATGTTGAAGGAAATAGTTGAGATCGTGAAGTTATTATTAGTTACTGCAATCTTATTTCCTCTTATTATAAGTAAATTGATGTTTGGAATAACCATTTCTTATTTGTATTTCTTTCCTTACTTTTACTTTATTTTTTTAATTTGACCAAGAAATAATCTTTGACTAAAAAAAATCAAGGAATAATTATTCCTCCAACTAAACAAATCAATTTTAAATCTTAAAGTCTTGAATTTACTCCATCCATTCAACAATAGTATTTTTAATTTAATTTTTTATTTTTTAAAGTAAAAAATTTAGATGAAAATTTAATTTAAAAAAACCCCCAATCCTAACATTCTAAACCTTAAAACCAAGTTATATTAAAAACCTTAAAACCTAAACCTTAAAAATTATATACAACGAAACAAACTCATACCCTAATCCAAAAATGGTTATGCATAAAACAGAAACAATATTACTCAAAAATGGCATTTTCATAGCAATGAAATTTATAATTATTGTTACAAGAAAAGTAATGTGATTCGATGGAGGAGGGCAGTCCAACCATTGAATTATTCACACTTTACGTTGCTTGCTGACATTAATTACAAGATATTCCCTAAAGAGTAGGAAGTGTCTGGACTAGAATCCCCTTTTTCTTTTTCCTTCCTTTTTTCAAGTTTGGAACAAAAAATGTAGCAAATTCTGTTCGTTCACCCTTAATCAAGAAAGTAAATCATAGTTTTTTTTTTTTTTTTTTCCAAAAAAAAAAACCATGATATAGAATTCAGTTCATAGTATCCAAAGGCAAAAAGAAAAAATTGAACTTGGTCTAGGCCAGTCTAATCCAGATACTAAAATGTGAAATTTGCACCTTTGTTATCTATTTAAGAAGCTAAGCAGCTCCTGATCAGTTTATAAACAAGTATACAGAAGGATTAAAAGACAAATAGGGAACAGCAAGTGTGTTAACATTTTTCAGGCTACTTTGTACATATCAACTGATGAGGCTCATTTATTGGGGTACTTCTACATACAGAGCCAGAATTCTCCTGGCTAAGACCAGCCTCCATGTAAAATCAGGTCAGATAAACTTGGAAGGCACAAGCCCTTTTCTTTTTGGGTGTGAGGCTCATGCTTTCAATCAACATCTTCTCTAAAATCAAAAACTAGGCGAAGATCTCAAACCTCTATGCCAATTTTAAAATCTCAAGATGCAGTTTCTCGAGCTTCCATAGCTGATGTTGAATCTTTCTTGTCTAGCCCAAAAAACAAGCAATTTTGAAATGCATCTAGACTGCTGGCAATTAGCCGGTTCAAACCTCCAAGGCTATCACCTAAAACCAAATCTTCACTATGATATTTAGAAGATGGCATGTCAAGATCTAGTGGTCCTAAAGAGTCAGGCTGCAATGTGGAGAACATGAAATCAGATAAACTTATCCCAATTGATTCTGCTAAAGAGAGGTAAAAAAATATGTTTTCCCAATGCTAATGGAATAAGAATCCTAAATACAGTGTTGTTTTGCTGGTGGAATCAAGGTCTACCGAGGACATGAACTTAATGAAGTCATGGATTCAGAAAGGCTAAGAAATTAACATACCCAATACATGTCAGTTAGTCCACTGAAATCTTTCGCTGAATTATCCAGAATATGGGGATCAAATGGACCCTCATTACTAGGGCCTTCACAAGCAGAACTTTCCATAGGCTCCTCTGCATTAGGTAAGTCCTGTGGAAGAGGCTGTCAAGATGTTATACCTGGTTTCATGTCACTACTTCACAGCATATGCAATGAAATTGTCCAAATAGAAAATTGAGTATCAAGTATACCTCTGTAGGTTTGCTAAAATTCATGGAGTTCGTTTTTGCAATCTGTTTGCACACCCCAGGGGAAGCTACAGCAAAAAATTTACTAACTTCTGGACAAGTAGGGTTCTTTTGAAATAAGAAGGCATCACAAGTTTCCTCAGCATCCCAGATAGATGATGCATGGGATTCCAAAATTGGAGGAACTTCCATCCTCTCTTGATGTTTAGATATATGAGCAGCAATGGCTGCATCAAATGAATCACAGCTGAATGGAATCTGCTGGAGACGTTGAGAACCTTCAGCCAAAGGTGGGTCCACACAGTTAGAATCTAAATCATCAGGCACTTCTGAAAGTAGATCTCCAATACTTATGTTGGTAAGGCTGTCAGCCCACTCCACAGCAGGTAATAAGGTACCACTGCTTAACCTCTGATTATCCTATGCATTTCAGAGAAGAGATACAAGTTCAGAAACACAAGGGGCATAAAAGGAAGGGCAATCCCATCATGCTATGAAACTTTAGGTTTCAATATTAGCTATTGGTGTACTCTTTTTTGGCAACAGCTATTGATGTACCTTGAATCATTAATATTGTCTACTTATGTACCTTGTAATATTAGAAATGTACCTTGAATTATCAATAATTTGACACAATCATATTCACTTATGTTGGTGAAATTATATGGTCTCACTATTTTTTCTTTGGCCAAATGCAGATGGTATGGTCTCACTAGTTGAGAAGCTATAAATTATAAATGCATGTCAAAACTGCCCAATGGATTCAAGATCTTGGAGAGAGGAAAAAAAATACTTACTGCCTCTTCCAACTGTCCCATGAGATCACCATTGCCTGTCTCAATTCTATGAAATGGTTTACATATTACAGGAACTGAGGAATTCCCAACATCATTTTCAAGGCATGTGCCATGGTGCCTACTCATTCCATTGGGTAATGTAGTTAAAACTGGTTCCAGAACAGGAGTTTCTTTTACTGGAGTGATATCCACAAGTTTATCAGACGGATCCTCAGTGCATGGAACAAAGGTCGGCACAGCTTCTTTGGCATGCCCTTTCCTACTTTCAACATTCATAATTTTCACATTTGGAACATTGGAAGAAGGAAAAGGTCCTTTCCATGTTAGAGAATCAAGTTCAGCATCACAAAACCAACCATACCTGCATAAAAATCTATAAAATTCAGCAATTATGTTAAGATCCAACTCAGAAGCTGCAATCAAGTTCAAATATAAAGGAGACCTCAAGCGAAATATTGGAGGGCTTCCAATCATTGCATATACATCCAGAGCACTGGAAACAGAGGCCTGAGTCCATCTCTGATAACCAGCCAAGTTTTCCCTTTGAACAATGTAAGGAAAAAGCATAAGTTCTCCTGAGGCTATACTTGAATTGCCCCATTTGCGATTCAGATGCTCCAAAACTGATGAAATCTTCTTTCGTGTACTAAGAGTTAGTTCCAGGTGTGGATTGTGTTTATCCTGTGAACAGAGGGAGATCCAGTCACATCCTTAATATCATTAAGCTGCCATAACTTCATGGAATGTCAAAATATCAACATAATTTTCTTTGGTGCTCACCATTTCTAAGGCTCTTCTAGTGCTATCATCAATTGGAAACAACTGAAGTTTAAGTTTCCCTGAGGCACCATACAAGTTGCTGTCAACAAAAAGGTTTGGGGAGATGGGCAACAAGGGCTGGATGTTTTCAACTTGGTCAAGAACTTTTTCCCCTAGAATCAAGATGGAGATAAACATCTTTTTAAGCATGTCACATGTCAATTCTAATATAAGCTTTCAGGGGCATAATTGATGATGCTCAACCTAACCTGGTTTGTCTTGATCATTTTCAGTTTCGTTATCATAAGTTGTTCTCTCCAAATGCTCAGCAGCATCAGCAACTAATGAAACCCCAGCAATTGCAGCCTTTTCCCACTTTTTATATGCAGCTGATGAGGCAGCTGGTAAGAATTGCATAGCATTACAAATATTCTTAATGTGCCACAGGACTGTGAAGGAATAAGAGTATGACAATCCCACTATATTTGAAAATTGAAAGTCAATTCACCATTTGCATAAGCAACAACCACACAATTTTTTTTTTTCTGGCCTTCACAAGATTTTTTTTTTTTTTTTAAGTAACTGAAATAGTGAGTTGTCATAACATTGACTTATGACCTAAATATCCATAATGATTGATAGCACAAAATCACCAAAAGCACAATGAGTAATTACAGAGCTGGATTATCCAGTACCCTGGGTCCCTTTCATCCCGTAACATCAAAGCAATCAAACCATCTACATGCCGTTAATTCTCTTCACACTGCTTGCATCTAATTGCAACTCAATGCAAAAGCTTGCCAAAAACAATGATTACATTAGATGAAAATTTAAATTAGATTCAAAGTAAGCATTTAAACATGGAAAATAAAAGCCATTGATTCATGACTGAACCATCTGTAGCCCCAAACTAATTAGGCAAGTTACTTGAATCATTTACTCCATTCTATCCAATCAAGGGCCATAGTTTCTTGATGAGTTATTACTATCTTAATCCATGCCATCCATGGGCTACCACTATGCCTCTTCATTCCTTGTACTTGATTGCATCACTGGGTATACATTGCATATGACAAATCCACCCACCAATGACATCCACTTTTAGGAAATTAAAGCTAACTCATGTGTGGCTGAAACTATTCTTATAACTCCCTTCCTGTGGCATAAGCTTTACAAGTGGAGATCTGAGAGACCTAACAAGTGCAGCAGCAAAAGAATGATATAATACAAAATTCTAATTTGTAATTGTTGTCCAACAAATCTAACCGACAATATTAGCATAGCAATAATACATCCATGAAAAAATAAAAATTTCTTCTCCAAAACAATACTGGGAAAAAAGGGAAGAAAAACCACCTGGTTTCCGTCTTTGCCTTGTAGGTTTCATGGTAATTGATTCCCCCTTGATGTTGCTCCGGTTAACACCAACATTGGCATTCCGCTTAAATGAACCTTTTCCAGGTCCTAATTTTGGAATGTTTTGACTGTCTACAAGAACCAGTTTAACAGGATGAGAATCATGTCCTGATGATCTACCCTGATTTGAAATAGCATTTGGAGATGCAGGTGAACAATTTTCTCCATGAGAAAGCCGTTTTCTTATGTTCTTCTTCCGGTCTTTCAACAGTTGATTCTCCTTCATAGGAAGGACAAAACAGTCAGTGCAGTGCACGCCTAAGATTTCAAATTTATAGATGGATAAGATTTGAAGAATGAGAAACAAGGTAGCACTGACTAACCAATGCTTCCACAAATATTTTAAATCTGCGAGGTTTTAGGTGAAGCTTTGAGGCTCTGCAGCTATACTTTTCCAATAAAGACCACCTGTAAAACATGTCGGTAATTTATAAAATGAATAAAACAAACAGTAAAATATCTAGTGGTATATGAAATTTTGCAAAAGGATAGTATTACATCAATACAAGTACCATCATTAGAGAATTATACAACAAATAACCCTTAATCAAGACACCTTTAAGCCATATGCCTAAAAGTGGATTCAAATATGGAATATGTTTATGCCGCCAGCCCTCAAATGAAAATAGAATTGCACATTCCAATGCAGTTTTATGCCCAACAAATTCAAATGATCAGCAACTTAATCAAAAGGCCATTTCACTTGGCATGGCTTGCCCCAGCTGAATGAATTCCCTCTTAAGATATTCAGAAAAAGCTTCAAAATTGGCTCAACTAATAACCTTTGCTCTGCATGATATTGACATAACTAAAGTATTATGAAAAAAAAAGGGCACTTAGTTCAAGACAGTACCATCGAAGCATTGCAGCATTAGTATCTTTAGAATTTTTGGCATCCAAACATAATCCTGGACCCAGTAGCTTGTTCATGCGCCTCACAAGACGATAATAATAATGTCTAACCTACAAATTAGAAAGAGGAAAAAACATCATAAATTGACAAGAGTTGGCTGAGAACAACAAAACTTTGATATGGTAGAAAGTGGAAACTCACCTGATCCTTGTTTTTGCTTTGGACACGACGAGTGATCTTCTCAAAATTCTGCATTTAAGGCAAGTGTTAAGGAAAATTGTTATGGTAAATAATAAAATCCCAAAACACACATCAGAATAACATGCCTTCCCAACTTGTCGTAATGCAGTGAAGAAACTTTCCTCCTCTTGACGTGTCCAAGCAGCCCATTGCCGTGTTGGTTTTTTAGCTGCATTTGGCATTCATAATATGATTTAAGGCACAAGTGTAATGGACAGCATATTAACTCAAGAAAACTTAACTATTAGACAATTCCCTGATACAAAATTAGTTCGGGTTGGTTAACTGAATCATTTTCCTCCACATTGTTCAACCAAAAACCAAATTCTTGGACAGATCTAAAAGAATTAAGTCCTTTCTCACTATTGATGGTGCATTCACTGACGCAGCACAAAAAATAAGAAGTTTACAAGAACAAACGATATACCAGGCTTCTCTGATGCACTATTATTCAAAGTGGATGAAACTATTCCAGGATCTCCACTTTGTGTTGGAATGTTCTCCTGATTAAGGTCTATGGCCTGTGCCTCAGGGGAAAAAGAAACTTTTGAATCTGTCTGCATGTTGAAGACATCACAAGAACACTAATACCTCATCCCTTTGACCTTTAACTCAGCCAAATCCAACAGCAAACCTGGATGTTACAATGGAATATAAGCTTATGTGTCTGGACGAATGATGAAAAAGAGAAATGCAAAATATACAGAAATAAAACTTTTGTGATATTACAATCCAATCAAATCTTAATAGACAAGCTAACAAGCAAGAGTAAACAACCACTCATGCGCAAATACCGCCTTTCCTAGAAAAATGTAAAAGTCTGTATAATCCTCTTCCTCTCAGACTATCAACAAAGAGATTCTCCTCAAAAGATAGATCATGAAATTCATGACCTTATGAATTCTATAGAGCTATATACAGCCATACACTTCTGATTTGATAAGATAAGCTGCCCCTACCCACTTTCTCATATTAGGCTGCAGATCTTCATACAGTTTCAGCAATACAAATTCAATTTTATACCTTTGAATTTTAGGAATCGGAACAGAAAGTTGTTGATTAGGTTAGATTTAACACTTGAAGAACAATGTCAGGCACTTAGGCTCATTCTTCCTTTCCTATCTATACTACTAATTGAAGAACAAGAACCCCAGAATCCTCCAATACGGCAATGAGTTTAACGCATAAGCAAAGAAACTAGTTGTTTCTCTTTTCCAATGGACATCTTCTTTTAATTTCACTTATTGGCAAAACAGACTGATCCACAGCAAATGCCAATTAATATCCACACACACAAGTAAGAAAAAAAAAATCCCATTTCATCTTGAGATTGATCTTCATATTAGAAGAACGAATCAATTTTTTGAGAACATGATTTCACATGACAACAAAACAGAAACAAACAATACATTTGCGTTCACCCTAATAAATCAGTAATCCTAATAATTAATAACACAATAATTCCTTAAACGATGTCACTAAAAAAACTCTAATACCTGAAAACTCTTATCTCCAAAACTTACAATAACAATCAAATTTAGCAGCACCACAGCTTTTAACAACTTCAGAACTCAACCCAAAATGAAAAATGATCTCTTTCTGGTTACTATGAAAATCTGCGAGATTTTGTAACATCACAATTGCAAATCTAATTTTTTTTTTTTTTTCTTTTTCCAGTGCATGAGATCCAGCAGAGCAATACCTTAAAGTCAACCATGGTTAGCACGACTAATAGACTAAGTTGAATGTCGTTTTTCATTACAAAAAATTCAACAAATCAAAATTTCCCTTCCTTTTAGCTTTCCCACTATTTTCTTCGAAGCCAAACACGAGTTAGGGTTTCGAACTGTACTTGATTTGTTCGGTTCGAGCATTAATGTCGTTATTATTAAAAATTGAATAAAAGAAGCAAGTGAAGTTAGTTGACAATACCTGAAAGAGAAAAAGAGAAAGAAATTCCGGGGAAGAATGAAACCCTAGAGCCGAAGGGAAGCTCAGAAATCTGCTCGAAACGGAAAATGGAGGCCGGAGAGATTCTTCCGACAGACGTTTACGGTTAGGAAGAAAATCTATTCTTTTTCTTTTTTCAGTATTTTCTTTAAAGAAGAGAAAAGAAAAAACAAAAAAATAAAATAAAATTATACTATATCTTTGGCATATAAGTTTGCTACCCCTATTTTAAAAAAATACTAAAATTTTATTATTTAATTTTAAATCTCATAAAATTTATATCTTTAAATAAAATAATAACAAAATTTATATCTTTATATTAGATTTTCTCTAAATAAAATTGTTAATCTATATTCCAAATAATTATTGTTAACTTCAAATATCATGTAAGTTAATTTTTTTTTTTTTGGTTTAATGAATAAGAAAATAAATCTACTTCTTATCATTTAATGTAAATTACAAAAGTTTAAATATTATAGTGAAAAAAAAAAGAAGAAGAAAAGAAATAGAATAGAAGGATAAAGGGCTCCATAAACTTGAACAACATATTTTTCTCCCCCAAAATAATAGAAAAATATTTAAGTGAAAGGGAAATATGGTCCATCATATAATTAAATTAAATTAAGTGTGGTAACGTGTGGTGTAATGCTGGTACTATTATTCAATACGTATCATTTTTTTTTTTTTAAAGAGAGAGGCAAATTCGTCATTTCCGCGTGAGATTGGATTAGGTAGGATAGAGTACGTGGGCGGTCCTACATTTTTGTACACAGTGCGTGACGGAAAATGGCCACTTTCTTTTTTCACAAGAAAAAAAATTGAAGGCCGACTTCCCGTAACAAAGAAAAAAAAAATTATATATATATTATATAATTTGATACAATTAAAATCACACAATTTATATCAAATATCACATTATCTTAATTATTAATAGAAAAGAATGTCTTATTGTTCAGCACTTGAGGTTTGCTGGCCCTTTCTTGCAGGATGTGTTTAGCACTACCAAAATCTGAATTTTATTCTCAAGTTTTCTTTCCCTTTTCTCTGAAAAAAATTTTCATTGTCCAAAAAAAAAGAAAGAAAAGAAAAAAAAGAAAAGAATGTCTTATTAATGATTTATTATTGACCCGATAAAAAAATTTTTGATTTTTCTTAAATAAAGATTTAAATTTAAATTTTATAAATAAAAAAAATAAATCTGCACCTTAATATTAGGTTATCTTACCATTCAAGAGTCACTCTTACATTAGGTACGTTAATTATTATAAAATGTGTAAGATATATTATCTCTTGTTGTAAGGGGTTACAATTTTATTTTATTGTAAAAATTGTTTTTTATGGTGTATTGTGAAAATTATATTAAAATTTTATAACTACTTTTTAAAAAAAATATTGTATAAGAACAATATCAGAATGCAATATTTAATCACAAAATTTGAATATAAAATTTTCCCTTTGAAGGGTTCTGATGAGTCAAATTCTGTGATTGTGAAATACTTCTTTTTTTTTTTTTTTGGATAAAGGGTTTTTGGTGACCACAGAAATTGAATGAAAAAAGTTGAACAGATCATGAGATTTGGGGTTACAAAATTTAAAGCCACCATGAGAGCAAATCTAACCCATCCTGAAAAGGAAATACAACTTGCTTACAAACTGCTAAAAAAAAGGCTGTTAGCAGAAATGTCCTTGTAGCCTCTATTCTTTCTCATGTTCTCTTTGCTGGAAATTCAGGATCATTCCCCACCAAAGTGGGGTTGTTTGTGATGCAGTTTCTCATGATATTCTTAGCATGTCATGTTCGGTCACATCCAGTGTCCGTTTATAGACAAATTTCGAAAGAAATATATGGGTGCAGTTATTACCACCATTCATAATATTAAGGTCCTCTATTTTTTTTTATAAATACTGTCTAAAAATATTAATTTATTAATTAATAAATATCAA
>BPVZ01000145.1:507954-521536 GCA_020521535.1 Rubroshorea leprosula | reverse complement strand
GGTGGTCATAAGCCTCCCCGAAACATAGAGTTTAAGTTCATTACTAAGAAATAATGCACTGCACAAATAACAGAGGTAAACATGCTTACCTTATATAAAGCTTGGATCTGTATTTCGTGAAAGTAGAGTTTCTCAATAATGATCAAGTATGTCCCAGGTACCCCCTTGAGTATATAAGTTAGTCAGATCTCAAGAACCAGCTATCTATTTCTCTGTTAGTTTGGAAAGCATTAATCTATACATAGGAGCCCCTCGATCTAAGACATGTTGCTCCCAGTCTGAGTGAACTCCAAATGGGTTTTCCTCCAACCACATGCCCCCACTGAATTCTCTGTTGCATTGATCATGCACAAGATCAAGTTTACCCTTTCCATATTTCAAAAATTCTTCTTTCATTCTCACTGCAACTGCTTTTACATCAGATTGCAGGAAGACCTATGGCAATACAAGAACATTAGAAAAACCTAGCTGCATTAATAATTGCTTCATTGTAGAAAAACTATGAAGTTACACTAGTATGTTTGCAAATGTTGCTTAGAAATAAATTATGCAGCTCTTTGTATCATATCATGGTGGGATGCAGTGATTTGTGGCGGCTTAATGCAGGCAATGAAAATTAAATTTAGAGACAACCTTGGTACAAAGTACAGTTTCATAGGAATTTGAGAGAAGTACTAGATAGAGCCTGAAGAGCATGGAGTTTGTGTGCAGAAAACAAATATTGCAGCATATAATAGCAGTGAATGTTTGATACCTTTCCATTAGATGCAAGGAGATCCACTACTGCTTCAATTAGTGACCTTTGTAGCATTCTCCATCTATTTTCTGGTTTGTTAAAATCAGGATTTGGACACTACATAATGAAAACAATCAAAATGCTTATATTATCTATGGAAAAAGAATAAAACTAAAATGTAAAAATTACCTATCTCATGGCAGGAATCAAACTAACAAGAATTTTAATCCATAAAATAGTTAATTTTGGTTTAAAGTGGAGAAAAACCAATAGAAAACTTCATAGGTTGTTTTGATGGAGACAAGAGGCAGATATCTAGGAGTTAGATGGACTGGTAACCATGAAAGCGTTGGCTGTGAGATACTGGTGATGTCTAGGAAGGGACAGGGAGCTGAAAAACGGTTGCATGATAGTATCTAAAGCATTGAGGGAAATCATTCTGTTTGAAGATGCATATTAACCATATAATGTTTCCATGATGCATTCATGAACATGATTAAAGTTAAAGCTTATTCATCAATCGTCATTGCTCTATCTAATAGGAAAATCAATTAGAATTCTAATCATTAATAAAAGCAAACATATCAAAATTTTGAACAGATAGAATATTTCCCTCAACCTGTACTGAAACAAGAACCAATTCTCCCGGGTAATTGGAAACAATGGATCGAAAGGTTGACGTTGCATTTGTTTCAATAAAGTACCTAACATGAAGAGCAGAGGCAACAGAGTATGATGAAGAAAATCAAATAAGAAAATGAACTCTGAAACAGCAGGCAAGCAATGAAAAATGAAAATTTAAAATTATGTACAAAGAATATAAAATTAAATATTGTGTAGTTTGCAAATGAAGAAAATGAATGAATGGTTTCATGATTATGATGAAGCATGTAACAGAAGTCCTGAATTTGGTAATTTTGAGGTAAGGCAAAAAATAGTATGATATGCAAAATCCATTACCAAGATTGAAAATTGCTACAAACAACCCAACAGGTGGCATCCTTCTGCTATTTGAAAAGAAAACCCATTTCAAAACAGCTTTGAAGGGAACCAGAAAAAAATACTAAACTCCCTCAAACCTTTTTTATACATCAAAGAGTCAGAGGGATGAATATAAACATGATCACCTACCAAGAATGAAAATTGACCTGACATAAAGTGCAATTAGTCCAAGAATTATGATACAATTTGCCCAAGAATAAAAAAGTTCACTATCATGAATGCACCTTATTTTCACGACTAAGCAGCAGTCCTTACCCATTCTTCATGTCATATTGATGAACAGAAGCCTTACAACATCTTACAAGCTGAAAAATTGTTCAAGTATTAGAAATAAACAAGGTCAAAATAGGGTAAACAATAAGAAAGGGTAGTAAGAAAACCTTTCCGTTGATCTCCAAACCAAGAAAATTTAAGTCTTTCCTCTTTCTTGCCATTCCCATAATAAACAATCCATTACCTGAAACCAAAAGAAGATTTACTCAGAAAAATAAGGAAAAAAAAGAAAGTCATCAAACTAAAAGCACCATCTAGTCGCATGCAGTCCAAGTCAATAAATTGATTTTGTAACAGTTATTTTCTAGCACCTATTGATAAAATAATCACTTGATTTACGTTTTTCAAGCATTCATATGCAATGGGAAGAGCTGCTTAAGAAGATCATATCATAGAAAATCAATTGATGAGTACCACTTCCAATATCAACTACCAAAGGTAAGGCTGGATCACTGTAGGCAGCATTCCAGTCAACCTCAAATGGATATGCCTGCACACAGCACAAATTTTAAGGGATTAGAAGTTTCCCAAAATTATTCCACAAGGAGCTGAATTCTATTATTTCTCCTGGTATGAAACCAGATTTTATGCACAAGCCCACAGAAGATCAATAATGCATACCCTATCCAAGGCCACAACCCCAGGAAGCTTTCTTCCTTTGAAAAACTCCCACACAACTGAAGCATTCTCAAGCATGTCAAAAGAGGATAGACCAAATGATTGATTTCTCATTGCCTTGCATGCCATGTTCCCAACAATAGTTATATTGCATCCACTTTGACCTAGTTTGCAAAGCATTTCAGCCAATATAGATGCTCCATTTGAACATGGATTTAAGAACCTGAATTTCATTGGACCAATCCATATTATTTTCTGTAATACATAAAGCAAATACATCAGGATTTTGAGCATTACAAAACCAATAACAATAATGAATTACAACAACAGCAATAATAGTAAGTCCTTGGACCAAAAAAGCAGAGCAAATAAAACTTCAGATATCTCCAAAAAGTAAATTTTAGTTAAAAACAGAAATAATTTTTAAGTAAGAAGTTATTTACTTCATGAATAATCCTGCTCTAAAGTGTCATTTTCAAATAAAACAAAGATTTTCATTAGTTAATGATGTCAGTGATAGCCATTCACAAAATTTTATATAGCACCAAGGCTGTGAAATAGATTATTAATCATGCTAGAGTCCAGACATGAGAAACAAAAACTAGACTTTATTTGTCTTCTGGATCATGTTTTAGTATGCTATACTTGGATAAAACTAAGTTACACCTATTTTTTTTTTACATGTAACATGCTCCTCCAGTCAACCTTTCCTAAACAGTATAGAGGAGAGTACACAAGGCAGTACAAATAGCGAGAGTCACTGCATCCACTTCTTTTCTTTTTTCTTTTTCTTTTTTTTTTTTTTAAATGCTTTACCATTATAGTAAGCAAAACTGTTTCTACTTTACCTTGGAGTTTATAACCACAGATCTTATATTATCCAATGACCTGGGTCCAAGATCAATGGGTACCCAACCTAAAACAGAAAATTTCCTGTGTCAATGGTTTGAAAGGCTTAAGTTACAGCAAATGAATAAAAGAAAATACTAAACAATTATATCCAAGCAGGAGAAAATTACCATCTAGTGTGTCTAATTCCTAATAGTCAAAAGCATACATTCAAAAGATTTGTAAAGCTCAGTTGCCAAGTAATCACTGAAAGCAGATTCTTGCCAAGCCTAACTAGTTGAGATCAAACTTTGACAATCAGGAGATTATCGCATCTGCTTATGTATTGATTGAACAGAAATATGACAATGGCTATGACATCTACAGCAATATGCATGCTTGTATGAATATGTGTCTGTCCATTTCCTGACAAAACTTTTAATTCCATTCATCATGATTGAAGCATCTGCCAATGAACTATAAAGTGAGCAATAAATTGTTCTGAAGTAAATATGATTCACGTTCACAATAAAAATATGAAATGGACAAATGAAACTAAACAAAGAGCACAGAAATTCCCTATCCCCCAATCCCCGGTCACCATAAAGGAATATGGTACATTAATTAAGTGCAAGCTCACCATCCAAAACTCCACAGGAAGGAAATATTTCCACTTTCTTGGGATTATGTTGATTCATGCACCACAAGTCTTCTGGATACAAAATTGGTACATTTTTGTTGTGTGCAAATTCAATGATGTCCAAAGCTGCTTCATGTGCCCCATGTTCCACAAAATATGAAGGAACAGACTGTCCCAAAGCATGCATTATTTGAAATGACAGAAGTCCAATGAATATCAACGCATCACATCTAGAAGCTAAAAATTGTAGTGCAGCTGCCTTGTTCTTGAGATTGCCCCCACCTATCTGCATCACATGCAAAGATGTTACTGCAAGTGAAGAAGAGAATAGGTAAGAAAGGAAACCCTGAGACAAAGAGAAATGACAAGAAAGACATACAATTGCAACATACGGTTTCTTGTTAGTTTGTGCAGTCTTCTTTAGTTGATGTAAGCTTTCTTCAAATTGAAAACCAGCCATGCAGGCATAGCAACAACGACAAATGCCAACTGTTGAGGCAAGTATTTTATGGGACTGGGAAAAAGAATCATTAACAAATATATCAACTCCTGATGATAAAAATTCAGCAAAGTTTGAACAGTTGGCAACTTCTTCTTTATTCTCAGAAAGATTCTCAAGAAGATGAATGTCTCCCTTGTCAAGGTCTTCCCTTTTCAATGGTATGGAACTGGAAATGCATCTTACTGTAACAACTTTATGCTGGAGAACTGATGATAAAATGTCTGAAATACAGGGCCAGAGACCATTACTAGAACTGTCCAACATAATGGATATTTTAAAACTTCCTATAGAGATTAATCAAGTCTCAAGGCCTCTATATTTTTATGGCTCTTCCTCTTTCATTAATAATTTAATAACGTCCTGTTTCTTTTAAAGATTAATCAAGTCCCATGCTTGTATGCTTGGAACACTCTTTTCTTATCCTCCATGGCACTGTAGTGTCCCCAATGTTCTAAAAGAGACACAGAGAGTTTTTATGAAAAAAAAAAAAAAAACACTTTAAAGAAGCTGTAATGGCATGAAAAAAAAAAAAAAAAAAAAACACTTTAAAGAAGCTGTAATGGCATGAAATACCTGCAACAGATTCTGTGGAAAGTAGTTTTGAATTAATCTTCTTACTCCAGTCACTGATGAGAATTACTTTTGCCCCAGCTTCTTGTAAATACTTAATTGTGTAAAGTGCGCTAGAAACAGACACAGAGCTCTGATCCAGTTGGTTTCTAAGCAAAATGGTAGAATCAAATCTCACCATAACAACTTTAGCAAAAAGCTCCTCCTTGGGAAATCTTCTAAGAGTTTGTACATGCGGTAAAGCCTCTGATTCTAATTCATTAGATATATAAGCCTAAGGAAAAAAATTCAATTGGGAGAGAACATTAATGTTGCAGTCAACCTACAAGGAAAAATTGTTTCAAAAGTTTAAATAATGTAAATAATGTAATCATATAAAATTATTTTAGCCAAAAACTAAGTTCCTAGAACTACATCTCTAATAAATGGTCCAATAATATTGTAAAGGAGCAGCTCAGTGTTGATGCTTATAGAGAGCAAAAACTTATATCCCATTCCGTAACATTCATAGTTATTGTTACTCCATTAATATCAAAACAGGAAAAGAAACCGTACCTTGTTGCCAATGGTGCTTTGAACCAGGTTTACTCTCTTCCAACTACCTGCTAATAAAATAAGTCCAAAAATCAAACATAAGGGCTTCAGAACAGATTAAACAAAATTCAAATCATTTTTACCAAAATCAGAAACCTTGAAATGATGGATGAACTCCATAGCAGCTTTCAGGAACAACATTCTTTCTGACAAATGAGAATGACCCATATTGCTGTAACTTCACTTTTTCATTACGACGACCATGGAAACTACATTTGTTTAATATTAGAACTCCCTGGTTTAGATTCAGAAGTTGACTCATCCTTTGTGCCTCTTCTGTCAAATAAAATCTACAAACGAAGCTAAAGTGAAAGCAGAAATACAATGAAATCTTGGGCAACTAAAACGGAAGCTTAATTCTAAACTCATGAAGAGAAGCACCAATTGAAAGTGGGATTGTAACAAATTTCGAAATTGTTTAAGCTAAAATTCAGCAATTCAGAATTCCAAAATCCATAAATTTCGAGTAGCAGTTTGATGACCGTGAGAGGAACGATGAAGAACTTAAATGAAATAAGATAACTGGAGGGTCCATTATTATTTTGACAATTTTACGTTTTACTGGTGCAGTCCGACAATGAAATTACTAAATTACCATCAATGAAGGCTACATTGACCACTATAATTAAGGGTATTTTAGTGATTTCGATCTTCAGACTGCATTTTTAATTACTGTGTGACCTGACAAATACTTTGATTATTTTATTATATGCCCTCACTCTTTTGATTCAGTAACGATTTCTCCCCCAATATTTTTTTTTGTTGTAAAGTAGGTTAATAAAAGTATGCCAAACCCAGGAGAAACTTAACCCACCAAAAATTTCGATCATTGCGTTGCAGAGACTTTCTTCACTTCCGCTGTGATTGGATCGTGAGAGAGTCACCGTCAACGAAACGATGGGTTTAGGTTTCGCGGTCGGCGTCCTTGGCGTTCTGATTCTCGGCCACGCCGCCTATTCCACGATTCAATGTACGGTACCCAATCCGATAACCCTTCTCTGCTAAATTTATGCTTGTTAATGAGGTGCTCTTTTTCAAAATTGGATCTTTTCAATGGGTTTGCAGATAGGGGATTGTTGAAGATCATGGAGGAGGAGTTTTCAGGACCTCCCATGAACGTGAGCGTTCGCTACTTCAGTGTTCCGCCTTAATAATTTCGGTTTTTGATTTGATTCTGAATGGATCTTTTTTAGCTGTTTATGCAACCTGAGAAAGGAAATCGCTTTGAACGCAGGTGGTATTGGAGTTGCTTCTGGCTTTTCTTTTCTGCATCTGGGCTGCACTCTCTGTGCCGGGGAAGTTTCTTCCAATAAATCCCGATTCGGAGGAGAATAGGTATGCAGAATGGATTTCAGTGTGAAGTTGAATTTTTTGAGGATGAGTTTTATCATGACGTTACTGAAAAGATATAGCTTGTTGATTTTGAATCATGCATTACTATGCAAGTTGAAATCTGTAAGGTAACTATCAATTTTTTTTGGCCTGCATAATTTTGAAGTCAGTCAAGGATACTTATACAGTTATACCCATGTAATCTCAGAAAAGAATTATCTCATGATATTTGTTTCACCTGGCAAGAAGGGCAATGTAAGCATCTTGTGGCTTTCAACCCGTCTTGTAATCTTTCTTAAAACTATCACATTTTGTTTATTAATTTGGTATAAAGGCAGTGTATTTTACCTGTAAACTTACCTTCCTAGATTTTTTTGTGAGAAAGAAATAATTGCAAGGGAGCGGGCACTGAAATTGTTACTATCATGATCGGTGCTCATTCTTCTATTCATTTAGTGGGAACCTTCAATCGATTTGTTAGCATGAGGCATTGGTTTCTGACTGAATTTCTTTATGAGACTAGATAAGTTTTAGTCTCAAGAGTTGGAATAGGCACATAGATATAGAGAGCTAGATGTGTAGATCATAAATGTACATGTGGCTATGTGCTTTCTTGTTTCAGCTAGTTTGTGTGCCTCGGTCATTGATAAACTAAGCAATGGTTAATCAAACACTTTGTATCTTGACTAGAATGCTTGTGCAACTGGTTCTAAGCCACTGACTGAAAGATGGAATTACTTGAAACTGGCAAATTTGGTGCCCATTAGTATAAGTTATACTCAGTAAAACTTCTATAGTCATGAAAGCACTATTGTGCTTGTTTGCCTTCTACTAGTTAGGGAGGACAGGGTGGCTTTTATGAGACTCTTACCTTGATGATTTTTTAAATTAGGATGCTCTCATTTCTTTTGCTTGCATGTGTTTTCACTTGAGACTTGAATTTTGCACGCTGTGAATGTTTTACAGTTCATACCATGTTTTCCTTACCGCGTGGTTGAAAGTTTGCTGCTCATGCTTTTTTTTTTTTTATCGCCACCTGCTCAGGCATGCCAAAGTCTTGCATTGGCAGTATTGTGGCACGAAATTCTGACAATGTTAACAACCAACTTTGCCTTTACTATTGGTCATTCTTTTACTTACGTGATTTCAGGCAACTTCTGTTATAAGAGGTCTGCTATTTATTGGAAAACCATACGAACCACTCACATCAGGATTTTTACGTTCTGAAATGCAGGATTGTGTCCTTACCGGACAACTTGGACTTCATGATCTTTAATCATCGTGCCAAAGTCTCGCTTTCTGAAATTGGTTTGAAGCTGAAGCATTGAGATTAAAGAATCTTTATAGCTCTAGTAGAGGAGGGCATGCATTGTTGGAGTTCTTCGAAACTTCAGGAGAGCTGAAATGGACGGGGGCAATGAGCATATGTGATAATTGGTTTCTCTTTTTCAAGTGGTTAGAGATTATTTGTTCCCTCTTTTGACAGTTTAATTTAGCAAAGTTACTGATGTTTCTAGCTGATACTATCTATCATTTCTTTGAATTGCCACTCGCCAGTGTCAAGAGCTCTGCTATTTTGCCTGCTAGACAAACAGCTAAACCCTCAATTTTATATTTTCTTGTCCATGTACTGCAACATTGTGTAACTTATTTGTTATTGTCGAGGTTTTCTAGCCGGTCTCAGTCCAGTAAACATTTTTTCATTTCCTTCTTACATTAATGAGTACCTGTTACCATTGCTCGGGAGCAAACCGAATGCCTCTTTCACATAAAATTTGGGCCTTGGCAGTTGGCAGATAACATAAACATCGTATGTACATAGATGGAAATATCATCTCCATGAATGCGAACTCAATGTTTTTACCAATTGAATGAAACTTGAAAGAAACAAATGGCAGTAGAGTTCAAAGCTTGAAAGAATTAAACTCCATGGATAAGCCTTTTTCTCTACTTTTTTTAATTCACAGTCGTTTATAAAATTCGTTTACTGTAAACCACAACGGGTAAGCTCTCTATAATTAACTCTGGAAGTAGAAGACAAATTTTTTTTGTGGTTCCCCCAAATTAGAAATCATGGCATCAGTACAACATCAGATGGTAACAAAGGCAAAAGCCTCATTCAAAGAATTAATTCAGACCAAAGTTACAGCGACATCAAAGCAACTGCTGACATACCTGATTAGAATCTCACAATATCCATGCAAGAAAACCCTAACAAAGAACCTCCAATGGCCCACTGCTCCTACTGACTAAAAATCATGAGATTTGTGATGAATACTACCTAAAAATACATTATGACTGGTTGAGGTCCAGTGGATTTTCAATTGATTGCCTAAGAATAAACTCGGCTCTCCTTTTTTTGTCATCCCTCTCATCATCCCGTAAAAATATTGCTGTTCTTCTACCATCTTTCTTCTGTATGTTCAAATCCAATGATTCACCAAGAAGTTTCTTGCCAGTTCTGAACTTAAAGTTAATAGCAGGCCTTTTCTCAGGAAGTAGCTTCTTCTCACCGTCACCATCATCAGAAAATGAACCTCTGACCGCTTCAATTGCAGGAGCAAATGCCTTAAGAACAGAAACTTCATTACCATTCATCGCCTCTTCAGAAAGCTTTGCTGGCAAAACGATCTGAGAAACATCCTTCTTCCCAGGCTGCAAAGGTGTGGCAAGAAAAGGGTTTGTTCCAGCTTCTTGCTGATCATCCTTTCCATCACCTGGATCCTCCAAAACTGAACTTCTTGTCAAACCATTACACACCAGTCTCTGCTGCAAACTCAACAAAGCCCTCTCTGCCTTTCTCCGCTGCTTTGCTTGCTCGATCTTATCAGAACGGGGATCAGATGCCCTCTCATTCCACATAGGTGTCTGAACATAAGTGTGAGGATCTGGAAGAGCTGGCAACCATGTTGGGATATGTTTCCCCGGTGGGATTTCACCCATGTGTTCAAAACTAGGAATCATCTTCCTATCCCTAATAACTGGAAAATATGACACTGGTTGAGCAAATGGAATTTCCTCTTCGGAATCAATGAACTCAATTATCTCCTTCACTGTGCCCGATCCAACAGAACAATTGCCAATCTCTGATGTGCCTGAAAATCCTTGTGAAACTCCCAAATCTTCAAGACTACGAATTATATCAAAAAGGTTACATTCTGTCCTACCAGCTAAATTAGCATGAGAACTTGCAATCTTCCCCAAGTCACGAAGGTATTTAATCGCAATATCAGAAAGGGCGTCCAAAGCAGACTCTTTGAAGCCCTGATACCCCACACTCTCACATATCTGTGCCACTGCAATCTTGGACACTTCTCGGCCAAAGTCGTCAGCTTTGGGTCTTGCTGGTGGCAAGTTCCTCTCCCCTTCACTCCCTCTTGTACTCTCCACACCTCCATGGCTCATATTCAAAACCTCATATCAAAATTCGCTTCTCTTGTTCCCTCATCATTCACCCCATGAATCTCCACTCCCAAAAACTCCAACAGAATCCTAATAAATCATTGAGAACTAATAGTTACCATCAAAATGATTACCGACAAAACAAGAGAACGAAAACCCTAGAGTTGAATTATATATTAGGAACCAAAATTACAGAACAACAAACAAGAATGGAGGAAAAAAGAACAGATCTTGAATCCTTACCAGAAATTCAAGAACCCGAGTTAAATGAAGCAGGGACTGAAGAAAGAGAACCAAATCTCGGAGCCTCAATTAAACCCTAGAAGAATGAAAATTCTAGGGTTTTGAAGGTTTCCTGATTCAGAACCGAGATGGGGATCAGGGAAATATGGAGGGAAGATTGAGAAATTGAAAAACCCTGATAAAACCCTCAGGAGAAACAGGATCAAGGAAGAAGATTTACAGAGAAGGAGAGGAGAAATGCCGTGAAGAAGAAGCGGGATTATTTATAGACCTGAAAAATTGATTTAACTACTAAGCGATTTCTCCACCACGCGCACGAGTATATATATAATAATCCTACTCGCTATGTTTCGGCCCATCCCCGGCCAAGCCCATTGGACCTCAGAAAATCCAGTGGGCCTTACCGAGGATCGACACGTGTCATTCTCTGGATGGGGCGAGGAGGATTGGCCGGAGGGGAGAGGGGAAGGTCGTCGGAGATGGATAAGTTCGTCGGAAGTGCGTAGAAGGGAGACCCGAGAGTGCCGCATTACTCGACCGTCCGCGAACATGTGGATTGGGACGGCGGTGTTGTCCGTCATGACATGGATCAATCCCTACTTCTGGCAGATCAGTACTCAATTCAAAGTAATTAATCTTCTCTTCTTGTTAATATAAAAGATTAAATTTTGTTGCAATTAAGGACTGTGTTTGGTTAGAGGATAACTTATTTGGAAATTTTTTTATGGAAAGTAGATAGGAAAGTATGTATAGAGATGTTGACAAATATGGATTAATAAATTTTATAGTGAAGTTTTGTTAGAATATTATTAGGTTATTTATTATTTTTTTTTTGAACCAATTTTACAAGTGACTGGGTTCGAACCACAGTCCTGGGAGAGGGGGGAATGCACCATGGGTGACTATTGCCACTTGGTCCAAAGGCTCGGTGCGATTATTTATTATTATTATTTGTATTTGATAACAAGTAAATTTATGTAGATAAAGTAGGTAGAAAAATTGATAAATAGGTTCTACACAAGAAAAATTAGGAAAAAAAATTTTTTCTTTAAAATGTGTAAAAAAAAAAACCAATTTACGTGTTAAAAATTGTGTTGTGAAAATAATGACTAAAAATGTCATTTTTATCTTTATTTTGTTGTAATATTAATATGTGAAAATATATAAATAATTATGTAAAAAAAAAAAACTTTGAAAAGCTTATGAGAGAAAATTTTCCCAACCAAATAGCCCCTAAATTTGTACTCCTTCATTTTAGTTGTTTTACTTTCTAATTTGGGGGTGTTCTTAAAATTAATTGTTCCTTTTATAGGGATAAATATAAAATTTTATCAATTAATTATTAGTACATTTGTTGGTATAAAAGAACATGAAGAGCTTGTTGTGGTACTAATTTCCTCAAATTTTTTGTTTTGAGCAACTAATTCTTTCTTTTGTTTTCCCATCCCAACATGTGACCGTCGTTCTGAAGAAATGGAGATTTTAGAATCCAGTTTACTAATGGTTCTTTTAAGAAGTTTGATTCTGGGGTTGTCCAATTTGGCTTTCTCCTTTGATCTTTGGACTTTGTTACCAGTGTATTTGGGATTATGCTATAATTGGTCAAGTGAAAACCAGTGCAATGCAAATCTTATTTCGAGTCAATGGGAGATGTTCTGTGGTCTTAGCAAGATAATTGCTATAAGGTGACTTTTGGGAGCATCTTCAATGGCTATGGAAATTTATAAGCTTTCTCAATTGTTGGGTTTATATGTATGTATCACACAATGAGTTATTTGGTCACCCTTTTCAAAGGTCACACAATGAGCATACATTATGCTTATATGTGCTAGATTCTGTCTGAATTTATTCTGGCTTGCAGAGACAGGAAATGGGTTATGCTTATCTCTCTTCCTTAAAATCACACAAACAGAATTCTCCTTTTTCTATGATCTCGATCTGAAGCATTATTGAAGCTGGCATGACAAAGCGTTTCTGTTTGAACAATACCATTGGAAGAAAGCAAAGGCTGAGAATCAGCCATACAAATTTAAGGTCTGATTGACATTCTTGTTAGGGACAAACGTTTCTGTTTTCTAATCAGACAGCTTACAACAAGTTGCACATATCCAAGTTCTCATGAAATCTGTCTGTCTTTTACAGTGGAATCAACAGCACAAGGAAATCAGAGACACGTAATGTAATAACTGGGCTGACTACTTCCTTGGGTAGTTTTCTCTTTTGCATTGTCATGCTTTCTGATACACATTGTGATCAAAGAGGCCTGAATTCTAAACAGAAGCTTGCCTCTTTACCTCTTCTTTCCCTCTACCAATTTGGTGGATATATGAAGTCTTTAATTTCAGATATCTTTGTGATGTTAATGTTTCTTATGAAGCTGGGGCCAGCATGTTACTTCTGATGCATGCCTGGTAATGCTGAAATTTCGTTTTCATATTTGGTGCTTTAGCACTCTCAGTCGTACACTACTAAAAATGTATGTACAGCATTACTAAGTCAAGAACAAGATTTAAATTTGGGGTCCGTATCTGAGAAAAAAAGTCATTTGATTTCTTTGAATATATCAGGACATAGGCCTGAGGACTCTAGCTGTCCTAACAAAAAACACGTTAGCTTTTGACAATAGCATGACATGGGAATAATTACGCTCACAGCATCTGAGGTGTTTTGGCTGGCCCTTGTCGGTTATAATAAAATAGATTAAATATTTTAAGTAAAAAATGTATATTAATTTAAATTTTTAAAAAAATTAAAGCTTTAATTTTAAATAGCACACAACTTAAATTGTATTAATCTGAATGCACTAAACTCTTAATAAATATCAAAGTTTTAACCATTATTC
>BPVZ01000145.1:449684-463919 GCA_020521535.1 Rubroshorea leprosula | reverse complement strand
CACCAAAAAATGTTATCAAATGAACACTTAGCTTCAAGGGCTTAAAGAGCAAGGCCCAAAAGAAAGAGAAGTCGAAGACGGTGCAATGAAACTACACGCTGTCGTTTTCGTAGCCACAAGGTTAATAAAACTACCCCCTTCGCTTCTTCCTCTAGGGTTTCCGAAGAAGCCATAAATAACATAAAAACCCTAATTCCGCGAAGCTCTTCAGTTGCAGACAGAAAGGGGAAATTTTGATCAAGAAGCAGTTAGGGTTCCGTCAAGAAAGTGAAAGAATGGGGGGTAAGTGTCCGAGCAGGAAAGTGAAGAAGCGAAGGTACTCTCACAAAACGGCTCGCCGCACCAAATTCCTCGTCAAAGATATCCTTTTCGTTATCAATTTGATGTTGCCCAGTTCTTAAATTTACATTCTTTCCAATCAAAATTGAATTTTGTTTGTCCTTGACGGAGAATTTCTGGTTCACGCGACGACGCTGTCTATGAAGAGCTGCAGAAGCTTGATTCGGAGACGAAGCCATTGCCCCTCGATGAAGATTTGCCTGGAATGGGTCAATACTACTGCTTACACTGCGAGTAAGTTCAGATATTTCCATTCGAGCTCTGCAATTGATGGGCGCTGTTGTGTTGCTCATGAAAGGCCAATATGGAGCCTTTTAATCTGTGAAAAATGGTTCTAATTGTGCTTTTCTGTTTCTATTTTCAGTCGATACTTTGCTAATGTGACAGTCAGGGATGAACATTACAAGTCAAAACGCCACAAAAAACGGTGAGCGTCTACGCTCTCTTTTTTTTTTTTTCTGATGGATTTTCACGACTAATTTTTCGGATAGTATCAGACTGGTAATTTTTGGGATGGTTCATAAATTTACATGTCTTACTTCATTTTTAACACTAGTTAATTAATTGGTTCAATATACTGAATAAAGTTGAGCTGCTGCAAAATGGTGATTCAGTGCTAATGTAGAGTAACTCCTCTGTACTTCAATGTTAATGTAACAGTTTATTACGAAACTTTGATCTGTTTTTCTCATCTTTGATGAATCTGCTAATTGTCTCTTCCTCCCATCTTTCTTATTCCACCTTTCCATATGAAGATCTTCACCTCTTATTTGTTATAACTAAAAACAAATGATTTTGTCGTTGTCGAGTGCAGTGTGAAGCAAATGATGGGGCCAGCTCCACACACTCAACTTGATGCTGAGTTAGCAGGTGGGATGGGAATGCCAGATAATGGCCCAAAGCTTATGTTGATGTGAGCATTCTATATTTGGTTTTGTGGTTCTGTCGATCAGTGGGCTAAGATTAGCCTCCTGGTTGCAGAGAATATTTATTATGGAAAGGTCATTAGAAGGAATCCTCTGTACCTTGCTACAGTAACAATCAAGTCTTGACCAGTTTAGGCATTATTATGCTGTTTCTTTTCTTTTGGATCAGTTAATTTTCCCTTTTTTACATAAAAAGTTATCATTTATTCTTTTTCTTTTGTAAGCATTGCAATGCAAATGACAATAGTCACAAGTAATGGGAATGCTGATTATTATATTTTTTGCCAGTTCATTTTCCAAGTATTAAATGATTCTATTGTTTACCAGTTCAATGAGTATACTTTTGTAAATTATATTTGTGGAAAGCACAAAGTAATATTTCCCATTGTATACTTCAATCATCTTTTCTGTGGTAATGGTGCTTTGGAGTTTGGAGTGCAAAGCTTAGACTAGTAACTGCAGGCAATTTGTGGTGTGAGCAAGGGTGAGAAATATAGCTCACCAAGATTTTAGAAGTTTTTATGCTGGATTATATAATTTTCCAACATTTTATTAAGCAACACTATGATAGACTGTTAGTAGCCCAATTGCACAGTTTACAAGAGAGCATTGGAATAGTTTGTCCATGCTATATTACTGTTTAGAAGCAGAGAAACATTGTTGTTATGCAGTGAGGTATATTATGCATATTATTGGAGACTTCTTTTTATCGACTATGATTGGTGCACATAACTTTATTAATTTGAGAATAGTCAAGGGTTATCAGATTGTTAAGTTCATTATCTTTGTGGGCATTTCTTGTCTTCAATTAATTAGATTAGAGGTTAAGTGGACCATGTGGTTTGATAAAGATTTTCGTTTCTGCTCATTGATTAAGGGCTTTGTTTTACGTGTAAAGCTTGAAAAACAATGTTATGAGTATGATTTTGTTTTGTTTTATTCTTTTTAAGTTGTGTTTTCCTCAACTTGTATACCTTCTGTTGAGGGATTTGATGTGTTCTTGTTTCCATGTAACTATTAGAATTTCTAATGCACCAGAAACTCATTAGTGTCATCTAATTCATTCACTTTGTATACACCAGAAGATGATCATATGTTTTCAGATTTGCCTGTATATCATGTTGTCTCTTGGCCTCTGCCATTTCCAACAAAGACAATGAAGAACAATTTAAATGCAGCCAGTCTTTTATGCAGAGTCTTAGCACTTGAAAGTCGAGACCCATCTTTGGGATCTATGACCACCGACATCCTTATATCTGTTTGCACATCAAAGAAGAGATTAGGTGGGGTCAGATGAGGAGATCAACACACCACCATCACCTGCCATTTTCCCAAACTTCCCTTATCTTCTCCTCTCACTCGATGTCCACTGCTTTGATTGGAGCTTGACTGAAATGTCTCTGCATAATTAAGATCCCACCTTCTTTTGGGTCTTTGTCTATTTCTCTTACTCTGTTTCTTCTTCGGTTGCTATCTGTTTTAATGGAGTCTGTGCACATGTGAAACCACCACGTGAACTTCAATTCAATTATTTTGTTCCCCACGGACCCCGTCACGAACTTATGCATATGGTATACCCAAATGGGAGAGAGACAGGATAATTTCAAAATGCCATGAAAACTATGGATTGTGATGTATGAGTATAGGACCAGTACTGTTTTATCAGTGCCCTGAAAGTGATGTAATTCTCCGTGCACGATTTGGACAAAACATAAACAGACAATTCACATGATGGTGAAGAGGCATGGATACCGTCACCTACAAAAGTAAGTGTTGGGGGCAATTCACTTTTTCAATATTTAGTTTTAAAATATGAATTTTATTTAATTTAATTGTTAAAAATGATACATATTATAATTATTTATTAATAATTTAAAAAATTAATATTTATTAATTAACAAATTAAAATTAATCAATAGACTTAAATATCCAATATTATAATAATTAATTGTTTATTAAGAAAAGAAGACATGTTTAGGTGGCCATAACATTTTCAACACTACCCATTTCCTCTTTCATGTTCTATATTTCTGAAGCAGAGTTAGTGATTGCATCTTAGGGAACTATTTGTCATTATCATTTCCTTAGAAGGATCCATGAAGATAACATATAGGGTGAAAAAGAAGATAATACACAAACTATACTATATCATAACCTTAAATCTTGAAAAAAAAGAAACGAGAAAAACAAAAAATCATTAGGGGTATGGGGGGATATACTCCTGTTCTTGAAAGTATTTCCTTTAACCTCAATAGGTTTCTTTCTCTTCTTCATTAGGTCTTGCAGCTGAGGAACTTGAGCCTGTTGTCATTCCAATAACTTGGCTGTGTGTAAATCTCTGTAATTGTATCATGCGGGCGTAGCATCCATCAGGGTAATTTTTCACTAGGTGAGAGTGTGATCCTTGCTCTGCCACTTTTCCATCATCAATCACTGCAATGACATGAGCATTTCTAATTGTTGATAGCCGATGAGCAACCACAATGGTGGTTTTCCCTGAGCAGGCACGGTCTAGAGCCTCTTGGACGGATCTCTCAGACTCAGCATCGAGTGCACTAGTTGCCTCGTCGAGCAGCATAAGCTCTGCCTTCCTAACAAGAGCCCTAGCAATTGCAATTCTCTGTTTCTGGCCTCCAGAAAGCTGAACTCCCCTCTCCCCTACATATGTTTTGTAGCCATCAGGTAGTGAAGATATGAATTTATGTGCATTGGCTAATGTGGCTGCCTCAATAATCTCAGCTTCGGTTGCTGACTCGTTGCCGTAGGCAATATTTTCGTAGATGGTACTAGCAAAGAGGCATGGCTCCTGGGGAACAATTGCAATGTGTCCTCTCAGGGACTTGAGATTGTATTTCCTAATGTCCTTGCCATCAATCGTGATCCGTCCAGATGATGGCTCATAGAATCTCTGTATAAGGGCAATAACTGAGCTCTTACCACATCCACTAGGACCTACAAGGGCAAGGGTTTTCCCAGCTCGAGCACGAAGGTTGAGGTCACGGAAGATAGGGACATCAGGGCGTGAGGGGTAAGAAAAGTCTAAATGCTTAAACTCAACTTCTCCACGAAGTCGGTCAGGTATAGGGGTGGCATCTGGATCATCAGGTTCGATTTCAGTTTTGCGGTCAAGAAGATCAAAGACTGACCTCATGGCTCGACCTCCCTTGATGAAGTCAGGGGCAAGAGTCAATGTCTCAGCTGCACCATTGGCAGAGACCATGAGGACCATGAAAACTCGGATGGTCTTTGAAAAGTCAGAGATCCCATGCTTCACAAGCCAGGAAGCATACCAAAGACCTAGAGCATAAGAAGCATAAAGCGAAAACTGAGCAACCCCATATCCACTTCCAGCAATCTGGCCCTTCCAGAAGCAGCGCTTTAAAGGAATTTGAAGGCTAGAAGAGAAAAGGCCAACAATTTTGTTCTCCGAATTGAAGGCAGCAACAGTCCTTACATTGGCTATGGCCTCTCCAGCTAGTTGTGTGGCTTTACCATGAGCAGCTTCTAAGTCTCCTGAGAAACCTGTCATAAACATTTTCTGTTGAAGAGACAACATTATGTTAGTAATTTGATAACAAAAATGCCAAAAGCATCACTAATTACACATTCAAAATTGAATCCACATTTCCTGATATCTTAAGAGTTACAACTTATAGTAGGTCAAAAGGTTTTTGCAGAGAATAGAAAAATCAGGAATAATTAAATGTAATATATGAAAATCATTGGATTGTAAATACTATCACTAAAGCAACTTCATTGAACATAAAATGATTAATTATGACTACACTTTTCAGAAGATATGACTTCCTTAGCTCAAATTCTGCTAAGGTATGAGATTATAATTAGTCTTCCAATATGTGCATTATATGTTTAGAGCAAATTTGTCATGATGTACATATAACGGATAAGCTAGTAAAAGTGAACCTGTAAAACAGTTGCTGCAACAACCACAGGGAAGACTGCAATCAGGACAAGAGCAAGACGCCACTGCAAAACAAAGCCAGCAGTGCAGGCAACTAGCATGAGTGCTGTGTTCTGCACAATCACAGAAATCCGGTCTCCAATGGCTGATCTGACATTGTTAGCATCAAGGGCCAGCCTTGCCGCAATCCTAGCACTCTCATTTTCCTCCTGATCAAACCATGCCATTTCATTTTTCAGCAATGCAGCCAGCATTTTCTCCCTCACTCGTTTTGTAAGGTTTTCTCCCACAATATCCCAGAAGAAATGCTGTAGTGTGTTGAAGAGAAGCGCAGCTGATGAGAGCCCAATTAACAGATAGCAGTATTTTGCGATTTCTCTTATCATATAAGCATGATTCGGACTGTAGTAGACACTGAGGACAGCACTCAGAACATATGCAAAGAAAGCACTGAGGGAGCCACAGATCACAGAACCTACAGAACCAACTAAAGCATAAACCCATTCAGGAGAATTCATTTTTGCCAGGCGCCAGAAGGAACTAGCTTGTTCCTTGAAAGCAAGCTTTTCAAGCCGATAATTGGCATGTGAGGCCTCGAGGGAAAGACTAAAGTCAGAGGTAGAGAAATCAGATAGCCTCCGTGAGTATGGTGATCGGCCATATGATGAATTCCGGGCAATAATTGGTGAGCTTACTGAGTTCCTTGCACTAGATGGCCTGCAGAAGAAGACCCATTTTAGCATGGCAAATTATGTTAACAGAATGCACGCCAAACAAAAATTTGAAAGTGCAAGGCATCTCAAGAAATAAACAAAGATGGTACACTTGGGGTTGGGGAAGCTACCTTGCACTACTTTTTCTGGCATTATTGAGGGCAGTTTCATGTGCCATCTCTTGCATGCGAATGAGTTTGGCATAGGTACCATTCTCTCCTTTGGCAATAAGCTCATCATGTGTTCCAATTTCAGACACACTCCCCTGCTGAAGGACAGCTACGAGGTCAGCCTTGCGGATGGTAGAAAGACGATGGGCAATAACAAGAGTCGTCCTTCCAATCATAAAACGGTCAAGAGCCTCTTGGACCAGCTTTTCTGACTCTGAGTCCAATGCACTTGTTGCTTCATCCAACAGCAAGATTGCTGGGTTCTTCAGCATTGCCCTGGCTATAGCAATTCTTTGCTTCTGCCCTCCTGAGAGTTGGACCCCTCTCTCCCCCACCTGCCATTTTCAAATTATTATTTTCTTTATATTGCTCATATTTGTACCTCGTTGTTTCTTCAGTAAACTTAACACAGCTATTTTTTTGGAACTTCATGACAGCTTGGAATTAAAGGTTTGATGTTTCTTTAATCTCTTTAGAACTGCATATGTACAAATTAAACATAGTTATCTTCTCTTTCACATGGAACTATTTTATGCCAGAGGAAACTTAATTCTTTCCTTTAGGAGGAGTTAAGGGGTGGAATGTCATTGTAAAGCAAGTAAAGGTTAGCTTACCAATTTTATCTACCCTATCTTATCTACTCTCTCAAACTCTAATTAAACAGTAGAACACAAATTTTAATGTAAATTTAATTCAAAGGCTCAAATTACTAACATCTGAAATTATAAACCAATAATTGTTAACAATGTATTTATACCTGTCATCTTCAAGTACTCTTCATTTAAGTTAGCATAATTGATAATATAATATAACATTTTGCAGTTCTTTACTTACATAGGGCCATATATTTACTGTATTGGAACCAATTGTTGTCCCCATTTTCTCCCCTTGTTCTTGCTCTTCCACATTTTAAGTTACTAGGCTTTATTTATGCACATGTGATGTTGACTAGAAGCATGGTACCTTATGTGAATGCATGCATTACTTAACATTTCCCTAAACTGACTATAAAAAAATTGCATAAAATAATAAACACATGTCTGGTACTGATTGTTGACCAACCAAACACAATCTTTAATATAAAGGGAGAGCAAGTATAGGGGATTTAAGATCTAGCCAGAACCAGACCTTTTCAGTCAAGATCCATGTTTAAATTTCACCCTCCAAAGTGACAAAACTTCAATCCATCACCTTCCCTACCATAAAGTCAACAGCCCATTTGGTATAGGATGGTACATGTCTAGAATACTTCAGTATGGGCAAGTATTAAGAAGAAGGCTACCACATTTTTCATTTTGGTATTACATGCTAAGAAATTATATATCTAAGACAAATCCCAAAATCAGAAATTAGACCAATTGAAGGTAGATGGTCTGAATGGATTTGCTGCTTGGTTTTGAATATTGAACTGATATTCATGTGTAATGTCTAAAATGAACCAACCTGAGTATCGAAGCCATCAGGGAGCTTTACAATAAACGAATGGGCATTAGCAACTATGGCAGCCTCTTCTATCTCAAGTTGGTCAGCATCAGGCCTACCCAAGAGTATGTTCTCTCTAATGGTGGTAGCAAAAAGAGCAGGCTCTTGGCTCACAAGCCCTATCTGTTGCCTCAGCCATCTCAGTTTCAATGTCTTTAAGTCATGTCCATCCAGCAGTATTTGTCCTGCACCAAGTTCATTCATTAAGTGGACTGAGATTTTCCAAGTCATAACAAATTTCTACACTAGGCTGCATGCCCACATCAACTGTATGAACCCAACAGCAGAACCAGAATAAATAAAGAAACTTGAACAACAAACTTCAAATGGATCAAGAATGAAATTTCTAGTGGCACGTACTTTACCTGAGGTAGGCTCATAGAATCTCTCTATGAGGGAGACTACCGTACTTTTACCAGAGCCACTGCTTCCTACCAAAGCTATGGTTCTTCCAGCAGGGACACTTAGGGAGAAATTGTTTAGTATCTTAACATCTGGCCTTGATGGGTATGAGAAATCAACATTTTTCAACTCTACTAGACCAGTAACAGACTCCAACTCCAAACCCGATTCACCATTTCTATCAATACTGGGTTTGTGATCAATTATGCGGAAAATTTTTGCAGCTGCAACTTTTGCCTTTGCAAATGCAGACATACTGGGTGCAGACTGCCCCAGAGCCCTGTAAATCAAAGAGAAATTTGAGCAATAATACTTGATTGTGAAAGAGCAAACATGATAACCTAGTACTTAAGAGTACTTACAGTCCACCGACCATGACCGCAAACATAGTGGCTATAGCAAGACCTCCATTGGTGTAATGATGCCTGACAAGATAACCACCATACCAAAGAAGAAGGGCATAGCAACAGAAAACAACAAAGTAAGTTGCACCTAGTCCCATTCCCTTTGCGAATCCAGATTTGTAACCAAGCTTCTGTGCAACCTTCAATGCAGAGGAGTAGGCTTGTAATGCTCTTGATTCTCCAACAAATGCCAAAACAACCCGTATTTGAACTACTGTCTGCAATTTGGCATGAAATCAGCAATACCCAGATGGAGAAACAGAGGAAATTATTGAAACTGGACAAAAAGGCTCAAAAGCAATAATGATCTCCATTCTTGTACCTGTTCAACAACGTTTCCTGCTTGTGATAGTGCCTCTTGACTCTTTCCAGATAGCTTAGCTAATGTGGTGGTGTGGATTACTCCAATCACAGCTATGAGAGGAACCACTGCAAGAGTGACCAAAGCCAATTGCCACACTGCAGTGAAACCCACCACAAAACCAGACACAAATGTTGCCATGTAATGGATGAAATTACCCAACTGCATAAGTAAAGCAAAAGACAAGTTCATTTTGAAGCTCAGTTAGCAACCAAATCAATACAACAAAAAAAGAAACAAACGAAAGAGATTCTTTTCTTCCTCTACCTTCTCGCTAATGGCGTCCTGAACCATCACGGCATCAGTGTTGATGGCAAAAACAACATCTGATGTTCGAACCTCGATGTCAAAGAACGGAATGTCCTGGTTCAAAGCCGCTTCTAGGTACTTGATTCTCATCTTCGTTGTTTGCCTCTCTCCAGTCCACATCCAACAGGATATCTCTGCAAACCCAATTTCAATTACATTAACAAAAACCACATATACAATTATAGAGACCAAAACAGGAGCTTAAACCCATTGAACTCACCTGCCCATGAAGATGCCCAGATTGCAGCGCCCACCACAAGAAAGTAAAACGCATACTGCAAAATCACATACATATGGTGTTTAGTTTTCTTGGGTCATGACTCATGTTCCTTATTTGGGAATTCCAGAAATTGGGTTGTGGAAAAAAATTTACCTTTAGAACTTCCTGCATCATCTTGTCAGTGTTATTGGCATTAGACCCGAATGAGTTGACAAGATCGGCAAAGAAACGAAGAAACAGAGGCAGAGAACAGCCATGTACAAAAGCACCAACAGACCCAATTCCCATCAACACATAATCCAAACCATCTGCAAATCTAAAAAGCTCACAAAACCCAATTGAGGGAACGTCCCCAGGCTTCTCCCCACTTCCCCCACCAATGCTACCATCTTTCTTCGCGTCAGAAGAGGAGCTCTCCATTTCCCTTCTACCCTCGACCTGACTTTCTTCTTCCTCTTCCTCCCTGGGGTGTTGTGGTTGTGTTGAAGGTGTGGGAGTTGTTGTGGGTACTGATGATGGGTTGGTTTTAAAAGGGTCAGAAGGAGGAGGAGACACAAGCTCAAGGCCTTGCATTTCGGACCATTTCCATTGCTCAATCGAGTTTATCTCCTGACTATCTTGTGACATTTGCAAAATTCCAAACTATACGAACTAACTCACATACATACCCACACCCCCAAGCTCCACTCTTTATCCGGCTTTTGAGCTCTCATGTTTTTTTTCTTTCCTACCTTTTTTTTATTTCTGGATTTTTCCCCCTTCCCCAAAGCTCTCATATGCCCCAAACCAAAACTAGTTGTGGTTATTGGGTTTTGCCTGCCCTGTTAAAAACAGAGACAGTGATCGATGATGGAGAGAGAAGGGGTTTCCCACCCGACACAACACCCTGTGTGAATTGGGATTTTGACCAAAACAGCTTCAAATGTGCTACTTTTTTTATTACAGAACTGTTCGTGGATTTTTTGGATGAATTGGGTGTCTGAACAGTGAGATTCTCAATTGTTTATTTTTGGCTTCTTCTTCAAGTTAATTTTTCCAAAAGCTTGCAAGAGAAATTTTGCATCCTTCTATTCAAAGTTCAAACCTTTTAAACTTGCTCCACATTCACATTTTTTTAAGTCGTGAAAAAGTTTCCAATGCAACTGTTGCACCGCGTCATAGTTTTTCACTTGATATCCTCAATGAAAAGGAAGCTAACATTTCAGTAAATTTAAAGATACGCTAGCAGAGAATTTGCAACACTAACTTACGGCATATTTGATATTAGAACCATTTTAATAGAAAAAAATTTAGTTAGGAAAGCATTGTAAAAATAGTTTTAAAGTATTATATAAAACTTATTAAATTTTATAATAAAATTTTATTAGGTTCTTAATTTTATTATATTTGATAAGAAATTAATATGGAGAAAATTATTAAGTGGACTCAAATAAGAAACTTTTTTTTTAAAATAAGTAAAAAAATTTACAAAATGAGAATTGTATCATAAAAAATAAATGTTTAAAATACTATTTTTTTTCAATTTTTTGTCGTAGTATTAATATATAAAAATCTACAAATAACATTATAAGCAAAAAAAGTTTAGAAAAGTTTAGGATTTGTTTAATTAGAGAACCAACTTTATTAGAAAAATTTTTACTTGAAAGTGGTTAGTAAAGTACCATATGAAAAATTAATAAATTTTATAGTAAAGTTTTGTTAAAAAATTTTTAGATTATTAAATTTTTTATATTTGATAAAAAAAAATTGGTATAAAAAATTGATAAAAAAGTTATTAAGTGAGTTTTATATAGAAAAAAACTAGAAAAAATAAAACATTTGTGTTAAGAAAAATAAAAAATAAAAAAATCATATTTATTTTTTAAAATATTAATATATAAAAATATATAAAAAATTTTAAAAAAATACATAATGTGTCCCTTAACCAAACAACTCCTTAGTGTCTTGAATCATATCCGTATATAGCACTAACAATTTCTTGTAAGTTTCTGAACGCAAAGCTTCGAAATTTGCAATGTATAATATTTGTAGAGAAAAGGGAAAATCATAAAATTTAGACATTTAAAATGTCTTAATATTTAATTATAGTCATTATAATATATGTGAAATACAATATAAAATTTTATTTTATTAAATTTATTATCTAAATATTATCAAATATTTTGACATTTTTAATATTAAAGTATCTTAATTTTTTTTACTCATATTTTTATTGATTGAATATAACGATGATGTTGTATTAAAGAATTTTTATGTCTTTATAAAAAAAAAAGAATTTTTTTGTCATGTGATGGATGTGAGGTGGTATCAATGTAGAAACTCTTTAATTTAGCAAGACCCTTGGGGCATAAGGGATGGTGAAACAGATAAAAATAATATTAGCAATAATAAGTACTACTACCACATACTACTTGGCCACTTCGTAGAGGTCATGATACCTTTGTTACACCAAGAAATGTTGAGGTCTCATTATTGAAATTTATGAAAAGGAGTAATATTTGAATGTTATGTCCCTAAATTGCTTGAAAGTTGGTCGACAATAATAGCATTTGACAATTAAAATGCCCACACCAACAAGCAAACAAAAAGAATATGTGAAACCCTTACTTTAACTTTAACCCTCCTTAATTAATCATTTTCCCATTAGAATAATTGCCCTCGAATCTTGGTTTTTTGCTTCCTTAATCCAAATCATTAGTTAACTTAATTACTTGTATTAAGATTAAAAAAGACGGTAAAAAGTGTACATGTGAACTCTAGCAACACTTTTCAACTGAAAAACATTTTAGGGTTCTTAGGGGGGGCTTAGGTTGCTTTTGTCTCACTAACCTTGTACTCCCAATTCACACAACATGTAGAAAAACATATAATAAACCAGAAATGTTGTGTTAGTTTGTATTGACAAAATAAAATGATGGTTCAAACTAAAAATGTTTAAAATACACATACCATGCATTCTCATTAGAAAAATTTAAGGCGTTACCAACATTTTAAATATTTTAAATTTAACATTTTAAATCTATCAATCTAGGCTAAAAAAAGCCAATAATAAGTTGAATTCAACATGTTAATTTGTAACATCTAATGGACTAATATCTCATGAATTTTCTATCATTTATATGAAAAATTAATAATATATTTGAATTGAAAAGAATAAAAGAGAGGGGAGAAAAAAATTTTATTTGATTATTAAAAAAATTTAAAAAGAAGAGAAAATTATTTTATTTTAATTTGTTTAATTTAATTATTTATGCAAATAAAAAAATGAACAGTTCTATTCTTTTCTATTCTAAGTAAAAACCTACCTTTAGCCCCTCACCTTACCAAATTTAAAGGTTTTAACCCCTCACTTTATATTATAAGATTTTTAACCTCTTACTTTATTAGATTTATAGATTTGGTCCCATCACTTATTAAAATCGAAGAAAATAACTCTTACTTTATATTAACTATTAATTCTATTAATTGAAAGTAGGTTTATTAACTAACAGTTAACTAATGTTAGTTAACAGAATTAATGAAATATTATAAAGTTAATTTTGTTAACTCTATTAGTTGAAAAAAGATTTTTGTAAGCTAATAGTCACCTAATAGTCAGTTAATAGAATTAATAATCAGCTAATAAAACTAATAAAATGGGGTTATTTTCTTCAATTTTAAGAGGTTAGGGGTTTAAAATGTCAAAGTATAAAATAAGAAGTTAAAAACTACAAATCTAGTAAGGTGAGAGATTAAAAGTTTTATAATATAAAGTAAATGATTAAAATCTTCAAATTTAATAAGATGAGAAATTAAAAAAAAATAAGCTCTTACCTCTATCCTCTTCTTTTTTATTATCCTCAATCTAAATATTCAAAATGAAGAAAAATATGCATGACACATATACATATGTTATTTTGAATATTATAATTGCAACTGAAGTTCCCCAAAAAAATTATACAAAGTAAAGACTAAAACTGGCAAAAAGGAAATCATCAAAAAATCTGGGGATTTCCTCTACATTTGATTTCTTTATACAAAATGACAGCGAACACGCCAAATCATTTTTTGTTTTGCTGAAAAAGGAAAATTGTAAAGGCAAAACCATAAGTTAAGCCCCTGAACGAACCCCAGAATCGCAATTAAGCCCCTAAACTTTAATTGATGCAGTTAAGCCCTTAAACTCTGGGATCATAGCAATTAAGCCCTTCTTCTTAAGCCAACTTAACTGCCGTTTGTGATTGCTCGCCTGACTTAACTGCCGTTGAGCAGACACCCCGCTTGGCTGCATCGATGGCAAAATATTACCATGTCATGCTTACATGACAAGAGATTTAACATTTGATCTGGATTTTTTATTTATTTGATAATTTATTTTTTTTATTTAAATCAAATATAAATAAAACAAAATTATAAATTTGAGTGAAAATATTATTTATATAAAATCTTAAATTTAAATTTAATAAATTTAATAATAGACATTAAAAATTTTTTTATGTAATTTATTGTGATATAATTTTAAATTAATTGAAATTAATATAACTTTTAAATTTTGAAAGTTTAATAAAAAATAGTATCACTTAAAATGATAAATTTATAATTATATGATATATGACATTAAATAAATATAATAAAAAAAGTATATATCAGGTTTAATTTTTAAAATAAATTAAAGTTTCAATTTTAAAATAAGTACATTATTTTATCTTATTAAATATTAATATTTAGATTTAAAAAGTAATTTTATTTTAATATATAATTAATTTTAAAATCTAAATACTAACATTTAATAAAGTAAATTTTAAGGCTAAAAGCTAATTAGGGATATCACTCGCTCTCGCCGCCGCTAGGGTTTCCCTCAGCGGTGTGCGAGCCTCTCACCTAGGTGCTTCTCCCTGGTTTTTTCAGGGCCCCTCTTCCTCTATTTCTTATCCTTTGTATCGATCTCCATATCCCCTTCTTGGATCTTGGCGCAGAGGAGTGATCGGGGTGCAGGAGGTGAGGGGAT
>BPVZ01000145.1:439500-449584 GCA_020521535.1 Rubroshorea leprosula | reverse complement strand
CCAAACGGCAGTTAAGTGGCGTAAGAAGAAGGGCTTAATTGCTTCGATCCTAGAGTTCAAGGGCTTAACTGCATCAATTAAAGTCTAGGGGCTTAATAGCGATTCTGGGGTTCGTTCAGGGGCTTAACATATGGTTTTGCCAATTGTAAATCTGTCATACACTTTTCCATAAATTTTACCATTTTGAAATTCAGAGTCAGTGATGTCAGGGTCTAATGCTTTAATCACGCCTTTGGGTTTTAATTAAGAAAAGTCATTTTCTGTTGCTTTAAAACGCAATAAAGAATAAAGATGGCAGAATTCTGACACTGAAAAATTCCCTGAAAATTACATTTTTTTTCTCTGTTATGTGTTATCGTACCTGAAAATAGAAAAAAAAGAGGAAATTATAATTTTTTTTTTTTTTTAAATCAAAAAGAGAGAAAAAGAAAGAGGGAGAAACAAGGTAGTGATACCTTCCTCTGTTTTTACGCTTGCCCGTACTGTCTTGGGGTTTCCTTACGGCAATTGCCAAAGCTTCTGTTTTTGGTGTTGCTTCCCACGGACATTTGTCCCCTCCTACTTCTGCCTGCCTGTCCCTCCCGTACTCTCATTTATATTGCGTTTGGAATTGTTGTGCACACAATTTTTCATCCGCAATTACAACGTTTTTTTTTTTTAAATAACAATGTTATTAAACAAACCCTAAGGTGTAGTTGACTGTTAGATGCGAAATTTAAGATCAAGCCTAGGTGTTCATTGCACAATTTTTTTGAATTTTACTTTCAAGTTGGTTTTCGAAGTCAAGGCTTCAGTTGCAGTTTTCGCAGGCTTTTCAGTTGTTTCCAACTTGGCATTAGCAACCTACCTAACACTGCATTCATCTTGTGTGGTAATTGCAGCTGTTCCACAACTTTTTTTTGTCTTTTTAGCAAAAGGAATGGGTGGTAAGAGGAAGGAGAAATGGGGGCAAAGGATTCAAATTTGGTAACGTGAGTGAAAAACTTATATGGTGACTATACGAGTCAGATACAGTGATCACATGAATCATATAATAAGATTTGTTGTTCCACCACTTATATATTGAGGCATATACTCCCTGAATTTTGATATTACCTCTTTGTTTTTTTAGGGGAGAGGTTATGTCTCAAGACCCCAAGAATTAAAGACTTACCTTACATCTAGAAGGCTTCGCACCCACCCATTCGAGATCTTTCGGTTAACCTCTAATTCTCCAGATACACTCAGAGGATTTGTTTCCAAATCTTAGGGTGATTTTATCTCGACTATACCTAGCTTGGAGAGCTAGCTTAAAGCTTGATACTAGACAAGCTTGCCTATTCACACAGGAAAACTCGTAGCAGTTTAAGGACTTACTTAGGTCGAGCTGACTATTTACTTAGAAGCGAAATTTAAGATCAAGCCTAGCTGTTCAAAGCACAACTATTCCGAATTTTACTTTCAAGTTTTGGGAAACCAAACATCCCTTATGAGAAATATAAGAAAGTAACAATGTTACATTTTAATATCAAATAATTTATTTATCAAACATTTGGGATTTGTTACGTAGCATTGAGACTCATCAAGGGTAACCATTAATTTATTTTCCCTTTCTACTTCAACCCATTTTTTAAACTTAATCTTGTTAAATTTGTTTTTTTTTTTTTTGGAGTAATTAAGGATAGACCCATTAATTGGGAGATGGAGAAGCTTAAATTGTGAAAATGATGATAAAATTAAAGGAGAAAGATGTGATGTCTTGCTAAAAGAAGGTAGGAGGAAGACATGAGGCGTGAAGTGAGGAAGAAAGTAATAGGCCAACTACTCTAACACTGTACACTGTCTAGGGTTACTACAATTGAGCTCTCGTGGAAATTGGTAAAAGTTCATGGAAGAAGTCCATTTCTCTGTTCTGACTCAGACTAGTTTTCATGTTCTGGCCTTCTGCAGCACCCGTCCTCTCTTCACTTTGCTTAGAGCATTCAAAGTTATGGGCCATCACCCATTCTCATCATTCATCTCCAATACCAAACTCAAAATCATATAATTTATGCAATTATTTATTTGATTTTTAGTAATTGATGGCTCTTTATATATATAGATGTTATTTATATATGTTATAAACGAAATCATTTATTATTAATATTATAGGTTTAGCTTTGCTTTATTATGCTTATACAGCTCAAATCATTAAGATTTTTACATAATCTTTCTTGATTATTAATAAATCACTTGAAGCAGCCAAAGAAAAAAAAAAAGGCTTGAATTCTTATGAAAAAAGTTATATAATTTATGGTCCAATCCTTTTTTTCTTCAAGTCATGTCTCTAACTTAATCCTTTTTTACTTTTGTTCATATCCTTACTCTAGGTTACATTAATGATTAATGTTTGGATAACTCCCACCTCATTATGCCATTTAGAATTTTTTAAAGTAACCTAAGTACATATTAATAATGTATTTAATATATTTTTTAATTATTAAATTATATAAAAAATTAATATTGATTTTATCATTAATACTATGTATATTAATTTAATTTATTAAAATTTAAAATTAAAATAAATTTTTTACATAACTTAATAACTAAAAAATAAATTAATTATATTTTTAATATATACCCTTCAAAACACAAACTCTTCTATTTAAAAGAACCTGTATAACATTGCTGTGAACAATGTAAAGAGAATTAAAGAATGCACCAAAACATCCAATGAGGTCGTTAAGGATTAGGTGGAAAGTAGAGAGTCGGTGGTTGAACGCCCATAATAAAGAAGTTAAATTAAAATGCCACTTAAAATACTGAGAAAAGGAAATATATATATATATATATATAGGAGTAATTTTTTTTTTTTATAGGCAAGTAATCTGCCAAATTTGGGTGGGGATATGAACGTATGAGAGTGACATTGACGAAGTCAAAGAAGGAATAAGCCCTCCTTTCTCTCTCCTTTTGAGAGGTTATTATAAAGGGGTGGTCCATTTCAACCCACTCAAAATTTCTTGTTCCAATGGGAAAGCCCTAAGGGGGTATTGAATTTTGAAAATGGGAAAAAATTTGGCGAATCACTCGAATGCCCACTCAAAAAATGATCCTCAAAAGTGGTGCAGGTGACATTGATTATGCCATTCCATTGTCTTCCTAGTGATCTAGTGTGCATTGTTTTACACTCATCTTTGATTAATTTATGTAGTTTTAAATTTCGTTTCGTACATAGTTTTGTCTTTGAAAAAGGTATATATGTTTATGGTTCAATGGGCTACTTGAGTTGGCATCCCAACAGCCAGCCTAGTGTTCAAAATATGACAATAATATATTTATAATATTATGTAAAAATTTAAATTTATAATGATGATATTAAATAAATAAATATATAAAATATTATAAATGGATTCTTAAATAAAAATAATTAATTAATAATAATAAATATTAGTGTTTATTTACTTTAATTTTTAAAATTTAAAAAGAAAAATTATTTTAAAATTACATAGTTTAAATAAATTCTTATTAAAAAAATTAAAAAACCTTATTTTTAAAACATTAATTAGAGTTTTTTTTTTTTTTATCATTTCTTGTAGTGTTTTATTGAAATAACGTAAGTTATGATAATTTTCCTCATCTTTAGAAGGTAAAACACATAGGCATTATTTTCATAATATGTTATGATTATAAGTTTATAATGTTATGTGTTATTGTTAGTATATTTTATACAAAATAATGCTTTTAGTCAGCCTAACCAATGCTTACTTTATACTCTTTCCAATTTTTTACTATGTACATAAATTCTTAAAAAATCAATTACGCAAACAAGGGAATTTACATAAGATTTTGATATTGTGTAAAAATTGAGTAAACAAGGGAATTTACATAAGACTTCAATATTTGTGTGAAAATTAAGTATGTGTGTTTTAACACAAGATTTGTGTTTAACATAAAACTAATTAGTAATAGATAAAATTACATTCCTTATATTTAATTCATATATTTCTTCATTATATATTTGATGTAGGATTTTTCACTCAACAAGTTTAACAATTCAAAATTATGTTTATTTTTTCTTCAACGTGATCAAAGATTTAGGGCATAACAAAAAAGTGGAACCGATTTATTTACGACCACATCCAGAGGAAACCATGATCTTTGAATATGACTTCTCACAGTTAGGTGAATCATGCAATTAAATCCTTTGTGAAGTAATTGTTGGGTGTGTGGATAGTGATGTCTTTTTCTGAATGAAGTGTTCCCCCTGCTACTTTGATTGGAAACCAAATTCCTAAACTTTCAAGCAAAAGTAAATTGCAAAAAACAAAATTAATTAGGTAATATATTAATTGTTTATACATTTTCCTAATACTAATTAATTTACTATTAACTTTTAGCTCTAATGATTCTTCTTGTCCATCTTTTTTTTTTCCCTAAGAATTTTAAGGGAGCAGAAATGTGAAATGATGCCAAACATTCGGAAGTGGGAAATCTCAGCAGAAAGATTTGGGAATATTGTTGGCAAAATTCTACCTAGCAACAGTAAACAATGACAACCATGCTATTTAATTACCTCTCCTAGGCATATTATATTATTGGAGCTCGAATCACAGGGTAAGAATCAAATGATTGTCCCTGAAGAAGAGACAATGAGAAGAAGAGAGTGGCAAGAGTCAAATAAAGGATACTAACTCATATAGCCTAGACTGCTTATGTTCCTATGCAAGCCATGTATATTGTAGCATATAGCATATGGCATACAGGAGATTTTAGAGCGGGTACCTCTCAAAATTTTAAATCTTTAACATGCATTTATTAACCATACACAATTTTCACGTGTGTATCGTTTATTTGATTTTATTAATTTATAACTTTCTTTTCTTAGATAGCTAATTAGGATGTTTGGAAATATGTTTTTTTATATTAATTTCAAATTATTAGTAGTAGATATCAACTATTTTGTAAACTATCAACCATAAGTTAGAAGTTACAGTTATCAATTATTATTAATAACTAAACCAAATATGGCTTTCTTCTTTAATGATGTAAGGTAAGAGAGCAACCCACTTCTTAAAAAAAATGGATTTAAAGGCAAATTACTTTGATTTGAAACAAGGGAACTTCAATGTTAGTAAGGACATCTGCAATTTGGAGCTGCAGGACCACTGATTCATCAATTTCCACCTAAAATATATATGGCATTAAGTATTCTTGGAAGCAAAATCTCTGTTGAATGGTTGCTTACAAAAATTTTGATTCTTTGGGATTACAAGCAAAGCAGCAGGAGAATATTCCTGCTCTTTCCAGGCAGGAGAAGCAGCTTTGTCATGACACCCACTAAAGAAATAAAGAGAAGGAAGATCTCTGTTATCTTAACTAGTTAAATTAAACACTGATATCATTAAGCATCTCACATCCAATAATGCAAACAGTACGAAAATGAATCCAAAAAAGGCATCCCAACTCTATCAAAACATATCAAACTCACTTCAATTACTAAAAGTGATGCAGACAAAATGTTATCTCATAATATGAAATCTCTCAATAGTCATGTGACATTAAATCAATGAATATATATTAATTCATCTCCACAATGTTATTATAAAATTTCATGTATTCACACATTCTATTGAATAAAAAGAGTTGATCAGAAATATAATTATTAACACATGAGATTATAAAATTTTATAATAACATTGTGGAGATGAATTATTCTTCTTTAACTAAAATATTTTGCCCAGATCTTTGTGAATCGAATCGTGTCCAATTATGAGTCGATTTGGCTTATGGTGGTTAGCTATATATATGTTCCAGCTCAAAACGTTAATGCAAATGTACTATACATGGCTCATGTAAATTGCCCATTCCCTTCTAATTAAGCTTTTGGATTAAAGTGGGGATTATTCAAATGACGTTGTTAATTATCAAATTCCTCATTTGGGGAAGTGGGAATCCTCTTGGAAGTATCAAAGGAAAAGTCCTCAATTTTTTTAATTGAAAAAACAAAGAGGTATCCTTAATGGTAGCAAAAACACATCAGAAGAAACTTAAATTAAGCTTTTAATAAGGGGAAAAAAAAGTCACATATTCCCTTGATTTTAAGTGGATTCCACAACATGATAGCATTGATTGATCAATCTTTTTGGGTTTAAAGTGGGAATACATGTTGCATGACCTACACATGTAGATTGAAGACACTTGTGACTCAAATTGGGATTTCTGGCTTAAATTACACACAGCCAGGCTGCATTGTTGTATAATGGAGAGAAAGTGATAAATTAAAGAAATATGTGAAAAGATTATTATATCTATTTAATACTTTTGGAACATGTGTAGTTTTTTTTATCAGCTAGAACAAAAGTACAGTGGTTGTAAGTTTTCCAAGTAATTAAACAAATAATAAATTAAGCAATTGGCATGTTTTTGCCCATCTTATAGTTAAGAAAACTTTTTTTTGCTAGTACTAAACAATTTACTAGAGCTCGTAGAATTGAGAAAGAGAATCCACAAATTTATTATTATTTTTTTTCGAATAAAAATTTTATTAAAGGGAGTACAAAATGGTGCTTCTATCCTTATACATATAAATTTAAGGTAGTATTATCCGTCCCTTACAATCATACAATTCCCCTTGATTGAATTATTTTTTGAATCAATAAGAACACACATATTAACCCAACGTTTTACAGGTGTATAATTTAAGTTGGATGGAGGTCAGCCTTTGAGGGACGAAGTAATTTTGAAACAAGAGTAAAGTTAGGGTAAATACAATTTAGATGTCCTTGATTGATTTTCACCCACCCAAAAATAGCAATCGAAAAAAAAGAAAAAGAATACTAAAGCCATTGAAAGTTATCCTTAGGCTAGCTGTGTGGTGTGGTTCTTAATGGTGAATGATTAAATTTGTGATTGTGGAAGGAAGATGGTTCCCATGTGCGCATGTTGGTGATCATATTGATCATATGCATGTCATGCCTTCCACTTTTTAGCACCACCCTCGCTCTCTTGCCTCTATATGTTCCTATCATCTTTTTGTCCTAACTATTTACATGCCCTTCCTCTTCAATTATTTCACCTTCTTATTTTAATTTTTCTTGATTATGTCCTCTTCTTCTTGTCAAAGCTTCCCTCCAAAGCCAGCCAAAGTCTTGACTTTACTTTCGTCTAATCAATACCATGCTCAAAATTTTTTATCCAACAAACAGTTTTTAATATCATATTAGAGTTTCTCTCATCAAATGTTCAACAATTTGTTAAGAGTTATTGTTGCTAGCCTATGATTCATGTGATAAATTAGATTTTTATGTAAGGAGAACATATAAAGTTAATAACTTTAAATCCAAGTGACAAGATTTTAAATTTATATTGAATTTACATTTTAAATGAAAAAACTTCACATCAAAATAACAAAAGTCTAACAAGTGTCCAACATGGAGGGAAACATTTAGGTCAGGCCTTTTATATCAATTAGGCCTTTTTAGTGTTTTACTTAGCCATCAAAAGGCCAAATTGAAAATTAGTATTGTCCAAGAAGAAAAACAGGACCTGGCCCTCTGCATATGCTCCACATGTGCTGCTGCCCTACCATGACTTTGGTGAATATTAGCCAATAGAGGAGAAGGGTTGGGGTGAGTAGATAAATTAACCATCCATTGAGAAAACAACTATGTTTGATAAATGCCAAAAGAGAACACATCATATGAGGAAGACTAGAGATATTTCCTATTCTTGTCACTGTTTAAAATCTGGGAAGAAATAGACAAAATTGAGGATTACTTGTTGATTGGCATCCACATATGTTAATGTAATTTAGTCCTTCACATGATCAATTAGGAATGGCATGGAATAAGATTTGTCCTAGGATGGGAAGTAAGAGGTTGATGTTTGAGGGCAACTGAAGAGGCAAGGACTGGCTGTCAATTGAAGCAATGAGTGGTATATGATTTCCTAGTTGATTTGTTCATTATCATATAGCCACAAGTTCTGCAACTGCAAGACAATGAAGCATGGAGATGAAGGATTTAATATTTATGGAGAAACTTCCTGCAAACATAATTTAGTGTTTTTTTTTTCCTCTTAATGGAAGATGCTGATATATTAGAGCCTAATTGTGTAGTGTCTATGCAGCTTAGTTTTTGAAAAGATTTCTTTGCTGCAAAAACTGAAGTTCTTTTGAGTTTTCTAAAAACTGTTTTCAACTCCTAAATGGTTATAAGCTAAAACTTTAAATATGTTTCTTATGGAATAATCTTTTTGCAATAAAGCTTTTGAATTTGGTCATTTTTATTCATTTATAAAATTCATGATTCATCACTTTACAAAAAAAATTCATATAAACAGAATTTCTCCACAACTAGGGCCAACAAGCTCAGATTGAGAGGTTGAAAGGAAAAGCAAGAAACCCAACGGATAAAGAAAACAACCTAACACATAGCAGTTATGGAGACCATTTTCTTTCTCATTGTGCTTTTTCAAACTTTTTAACATTGTGCTCCTCTAGTCTTATATCATTTGGACGACCAAGAACCTCTATTATGTGGCTTGAAGTGAACCCTCTAGTGCTCATCTTTTAACTTTTCTTGTGTTTAAGAAAAATTGATACACCTAATTTTGTTGATGTGCCAAATTGGATATTTTACCTAGAAGAGAAGGTCTTAAAGGTAGTTAGGTGGCAATTCAAATCCCACAAAGAAGTTTCTCATTTGATTAGGACATAAAATAAAGTGGTCAGACATGTAATCAGTTATTAGTGAAAGCAGCTGTTAGGGAGCAAAGACTGTCTAAAAGTAGAACTAGGAAATGAAAGGACTTGGGCAAGTTAGTTAAAATGTCTGATTTCAACAAATGGTGGGGGCCAATGTATACAAATGTTGAAAAGATTTAGGGTAGGCAATGGTTTTCAAGATCTCTAGAAACCCAGTCCTAAAAGGGGTTTACAGTGCATGTGCAGATGAATTATTGAACATATAGCATAGCATCTTATGTCAAAATCTACAAGGAAAAATGGAAAAGTACCCACTCAAAAATTTGAGCATGTCCCATAAACATAACCAAACTCTGTACCTAACAAAAGGGTACGAAAGAAAAGTTTCTGGATTCATCCATTAGAATTTTATCAGTCGTTTGCTGTAAGTTGTTACCTAGAATGTTTGGTGAAACATGGAATAACATGGTAAAGGAAAAGTGCCTAGAGGATGATGACAAAGAAAGATCATGGTAATAGTTTACTATGGTTTTCAGCGTTACTCATCTTTCTGGCTATCTCTTTGGAAGTTTCTGGAGGAAGTTTGGGCTGGGCCATTAATCTGTGTTATAACTAATAAGACCCAGAGCCAGAATGCTAATTATGTTAGGGCATGTTTGGTTGATCACTAGCAGGGTGGAACTTAACTTTCTGAGAAAGTGCCGACTTTAATCGACTAAAGTACAGTATTAGACGACTAAACAAAGTTAATGCTGGTTTATGGACTTAAAAAGTGCTAATGGTTCATGCACTTTTCTTCTATGTTGGTGATTGGTGAAGTGAATGCAGTTAGAAAACTGTAGTAAAAGTGATGGACAATATGAGGGTTTAGCTTTTCTAATGGGGCCTATGAGGTAATATTGATGAATTTTATCCCCTGCTTGTCTGCCCTGGTGCTAATATGATTTGGAGAAGCCAAAAGTTTCTGGAAATGTCAGATTGGTTGTTAAAGGAGGGGCCATTGCTAGTTCAAGTCCCAGCAATCTTCATTTCCAGTTTTTTGTTCTCCCAACATTCACCAGCCTTTTCTCAGACCCTAGTGCATTTTGTCATGGATACACTTTTACACTTTTGTTAAAATTTATCACGGTATGATTCCATTTGAAGTGGGTCCAATAACACAGAAGGAAATGTTACTTATTTAGAAAAAAAAAAAAGAGAGGAATTTTGTCCTCACAGTTTACCTATTTGAGTGTCAACTTTAAGCCCAACCCATTTCTTTAGATTTTGGACTAGACTGAAAGCCTAGGTTCTTGGGCCAGGGTCAGGACGGCCAAATCTCGTTTCAAGCCAGCGGCCCAATATTACAATATTTTATTTAATTTTTTTAATTTTTAATAGATCTAATTTAATTCTTTGATTTTTTAAATAAAAATTTAA
>BPVZ01000145.1:409794-423468 GCA_020521535.1 Rubroshorea leprosula | reverse complement strand
AATATTATAATTTAATTAATTTAAATATTTTTTATTTTTAATTTAAATATATTATAAAATTTTTTTATTTTATAATTTAAATTATTTCAAATTATAAAATAAATTCATTAAATACAAGAAAATTCTTAATATTAAAAGATTTTTTAATCAGTACTGATCTTTTAAGTTTAAGTGATTCATCTTTAAATTTTAAAGTGTTTAAATTAATTAATCGAAACTTCAAATCTTACTAATACCTTTGAAAACTCCTCCCTTCCCCTAAATTATAAACTGTTTCAAAAAAAAAAAAAAACACTTATCCAAAAATTATAATTATGTACCATCAAATCAGAGATGAAAATTCACCCTACCTAATAGTTATGGTTGTATGGTTAAACTGCACGACTCTTTTTTATACAACTAAATAAATAAAATCACAGACTCAATAACTTTTGGGCCAAGTTCTAAAACATAAAATTTCGTATTTATCGGGCCTAATAATATGGAACCTTTTGGGCTGGGCTTCTATCTCGATAAACCGAAGAACTCTCCGGATTCTGGATAATGTTCTGGACGTCGTCTTCTCCGAAATCCCTGAGTTAGAAATTAGAAATCTGCATTCAAGTTCCCAGAAAACTCCTTCGGAGAAGGGAAGAACCATACAATCTTCGACTCTTCACTTCAATGCTGCAGAAGGGGTTTGCGCATGGCTACTCTCTTTCACCCACCGACCATGCTTTCCCTCTCTGTGCATAGGCTGCTCTTCTCGTCTGGGCAGCAGCAACAACGGCCAAGCTGGAGAACCCAGGAATGCCCTCCTGGAAGGAAGTTCATACTTTGTGCTTCTTCGGCTAAAAAACCCAGGTTTTTAGTTCTGCTATTGTGGTTAATGTTTCCTTGCTTATTGGGTGTTTTTTGGTTGTCCATTTTGTGCTGTTTTTATTAACTGGGTCTGGCTGCATGATGTTAGGCGGAGTAGAAAGATTAAGAGTGACGAGGAATTGTGCAATGAAGTGCGGGAGTTTGTATCAGTGGTTGGACTTCCTGAGGGTCATGTCCCATCTATGAAGGAGTTTTCGAAACACGGAAGGTTCTTGAAACTACAGTCTTCTTCATTGTTAATTGCTGATTACTTAGTGTTCGTTTCTTTTTCCAATGGGTTGATTGCATCCCGTTTCCTATTTCAAATTTTATGTCTTTCCAACGTTTTACATTCATTGGCCATTGTTTTATTCAATTTTTTTGGCAAATTATAGATCTTTAGGTGTACTGTTCACGCTATGGTAAATACCCTCTTTAGGAGCAGTGCTATCCTCTATTCCAGCTTTGTAAATACCCTTCAAGTTGATTTGCGTTTTCCAATTTTCTGTAGAAATGATCTTGCTAACCTTGTTAGACGGAGAGGATATAAACTTATGAAAGAGCTTCTTGCAAGTTCAACAGTAGCAGACCTTGATGAGTTCGTTGGAGAAAAGAGTTTGGTGGAAAATCATTGCATGACTGGCAATTTGGAAGAAATCTTAACAGGTCAATATCTGTTCTTCTATTCTCAGTTGGAGATAGAATTTGGCTGTTACTGATAATCGTGTATAATTTAAAAGGTCAGAATGAAAAGGCAAGCAATGCGGTTCAAGATTTTTCCTTGTCAGCAGAAGTTATCAGTGTGGAAAATCTTACCCTTGTGGACGACTTCAGCACTGCTAACCATAATTCCATGAAGGAAAGCACTGCTTACAGTTTTGAAGATCAGAATGAGAAGTCACAGATTATGGTTGACAACCTTTTTCCATCAACCAATGGCTCCATTCAAAGGAACTATTTGGGAAGTTTGACTTCCGGTCTAAATCTTGAATCCAGTGACCATGATTGCAGGCCTACAGAATCTTTGGGCATTTCAACCTTGGAGAAAAAAGTGTCAGAGTTTATTCAGAATGGAGATCTTGATAAAATTGAAGGTAAGTTTTTGATAAACAATGTTGTTAGTCTGCTATAGTAACCATTGTTGTTACGGAACTAGCTCATCTCTGATTATTGCCTGGGGATCTTAAAGTAGTAACAAGTAGTCAACTGACATAAATCGATGATGACCCCTCATAATTTGCCAATTTGGTATACCTGCTTCTGTTCTTTTAGCTTGTAAGATCGAATTGCTTGTTTTGTGGATGCTAGTAACAAAATGGTTTTCAATGCTTCAACTAATCATTTGAAGAGCAATTTAAAAAGAATTTCTTTCTTTTGTGATGTTACTGAACTTCCAAATAATTATATTAAGTATTAACTATCATTTTGATGTATGTTCCTCTCAGGTGCATGTTAGTGATGTTACAAAATTTTCTCCTGCACTTGCAAAATGATTTGTATATCAAAATTGAAATGGCTGAGCCTCTTCAATGGTGTCTTGTAAATCTAAGTTAAACTCTTTGGATTTGCTTGTTGCTCAGATAGTGTTTTTGGAGTATCAAATGCAAGTGGTGATGAAGTAAGCAAGGCAGTCACTAAAATGGAATCAGAACAACTAAAAAGTTATAATTTGGAGGAGTTGAATCTTGAGGTTATTGAACATACCTTGTCACTCAATTTTAGTTGAACTGAGTGCTAGATTTAACATTAACTGTTGGTGTCCATGTCACAGTCAATCAGAGGGGGTGATGAAATTGAGATTGATCGTCTCAGATTTATGCTGGTAAACTAATCTTGCTCTTTCTACCAAAAAAAGAAAAAACACTAATCTTGCTCTTGCAGCTCCACCAATGAAGTTATTTGTGTGCTGTCACATAGACTAACTCCGTAGACATTTTATTGCATCTCTTTGTGTACTTAGCAACAAAAGGAATTGGAGATGTCTCGTTTGAAGGAGCAGATTGAAAAGGAAAAGGTATGTGAGGTATGTACATTTTGTTGTAAGGCCTAAGGGGGGATTATGCTAAAGGCTAACCATCCATCGCATGCAAATTGCCAGATTTTGCCAAATTATTTCTCACTTTAGGCATAATCCATGCACCTCATTTCTTTACAAGACCTCGATGAACTTACATCTCAATGTACATGTATCATGACATTAAAGCAAGGGCTTAGTTGGATAATCAGAAATTGAGTTCAGTTTCTGTGTGATTCATAAGTTGTCAACCTTGTCTACTACTGGTAAGCCACTTTTTGCTTTTGTACCAGATTGCTTTGTCTGCCTTGCAAACCAAGGCTGAAACAGAGATCAAGAAGGCTCAAGAACTTGTCTCTCAGAAAGATGCTGAGTTACATGCTGCAGAAGAAAGTCTTGCTGGACTCAAAGAGGTGCTTAATTAATATCATTTGTAATAAATGGATGGAGGGCATCTATGAACCCTGGATGTTGGCCATGCTTAGTTATAAGTTGTGATATTTTAGAAATATTTTGTTTCATATAGGTATTATCAACCAGACTTGAAGATTTGATCCCAAAAGAAAAGAAAAGAAAAAAAAAAATGGAAACTAGATTTGAAGATCTATATATGATAGAAATCAACCATCTGAGATGTTGCTTTATTTAGTAGTATATATGTTGAAAATATTGGTAATGCTCTCTTATATGATGCTGATTCAACCTGGTCAATTTCAACCAGTATATACCTTACGTACTAAAAACAGTTCTATTTTGTTTGTTTGTTAATTATTTGTTTTACATCCTTTTCATCTCTATCTCTCTTGGAAAATCTAAAGGGTATTGTACCATATGCATGTTTGTTTTACACTACCTTTTCACTGCTAATATTTTTTAACATTTTTGTGTCTGTTATTTATCTATTTATTTCTGTTCCATTTTATTAGTTCTTTATATCAACCAGATTGGGCTGAACTTCTGGACTACTGTATTAGGTCCAAATTGAATACTCTGGGGAGGGTGAAATTGTGGAGGTGGCAGGTAGCTTCAATGGTTGGCATCATCAGGTTAAAATGGATCCTCACCCATCTTCTTGTGTCATAGACCCCATCAGATCAAGGTGGTTATTCATATATTTTTTTTAAAAGCTGATATTTCTATAGTCTCACATTTGTCTTCAGATTAATTTTTATATTTGGGATGATCCATTTTCTATTAATCCCAGCTAAGTTACTAAACTTCTTGTATTGCAGTAGTAAGTGGGTTTTGGCTAATGTTCTTCAGCTTCTCTTATGAACTGAAGCAACATAGTAGTATCAAAGAGTTTATTCTACTGTACTCTGTAGTTTTTTCATTTGCTTGTGGCCTGAAGATGCAGGGAAGTCTGGCTTGCAGATTACATCTTCATTGATGTACTTACCAAATGTAGTGTGCTGTACTAATGTCAGTACAATTGTCATCCCTAAGTATACTAAATTTTTTTTTCTTTTTCTTTTTTTTTTTAATTCCAACTTATACTAAATTGATTTTTGGAATTTCTATCTGGGTGTTAGAAATAAATAGATGTGTATATCAATTTTCTCTTAACTGTTTTGGGTGTTTAACTTCTGTTTATTGGCGTATGATGTTTCTCTTTTTTTTTTGAACATGCATGGGAAGTATGATGTTTCTCTTTGGCATATGTAAATCTAATACTTTTCATGGTTATAAGCTTTTCCTTCAGCCTCTGAATGGTGGTTTGAAAATTGGTAAAGAAATACTGAGCCTACTATGTGGACATGTTTTCCAGGAAATCAAAAATTTGGTCGACAGTTCTGTGGCTTTATCCTGGGACATATGAGGTTTGAACTTTTACCTCATAACACAGCAACCTTTTATCTTTTCATCTTAACAGAATTAACAAGTCAAGCTGTGGACATCTGAAACCAACATATTTTTTAGTTGACTAATAGATATTTACTTGAAGTGACGTTAGTTGAAAAACTCATGTTCAATTACCTGAAAACATGGAAGACAGTTAAAACTGGAACTTACTCTCAGATATTTGTTCTTCACTTGGTATGCAAGATTAAATTGTTAATTAGATTTAGTCGTTTTCATTCTGATTTAGTAAACTAAATTGGCAGGTTGTGTCATATTTTTTATACCACCAACCAGAATCAATATGAGGAGACACTAGAACAATATAGGAAGGTCCTTAGGTATGAAGTTAAAATAAAATGGCCAAACTGCTTTTAACTTTGTTCATTTATTGATGATGATCCAAGGGGACTGTTGAAAGGTGATGGAAGAGTAAGTGGAATACCTTAAGTTTGAATCTGAACATCTATTTTGGATCTTATGTTGTTACTAATTATCTAATGCTACATATGTTTTTGTTAAACGATGACATTTCTAGGACTTTTATCACCATCATTTGAAAATTTCAAATTGCAGATAAAATTCATTGTTGATGGTCAATGGACTATTGATCCTCAAAAGGAATCAGTTTACAATGGTGGTATTTGTAACAACATTCTACTAGTTGACAGATAACTTCAGCTTACAGGGGAGTCAGTTTATCGACAAGGTGGGGTTGATTTATTTGCCAAAACTTTTACTAAATACTAATTCCAAATCTTACTTCAACCATGGTTACCCGCTGCTCCTGTTGTCAGTCTGATGGTGAAAATAAGACATTTCTTTGGATAAAAATCTGTCGATCATCAACTTGCTGTCGAGGATGAAGTTTGATAAAATGTGTTTCAAAAGTAGTTTACTTGAGCTAGCTATCATAAATTGTTTTGATATATTGTTATGTCTAATAGATTATGATGAGTAAGTAGCACAGAAATTCAGAACATGCAATTCATTGATAACCATGGTCGTGTCTTGTTTTTCAGAGTACAGACAAATCAGATTGCTTCAAAGTATAATGCTTTGTACAGGGAAGAAGCAGGCACAATGCCCATTGTAGGGGGGGAGGGGGAGCTCGAGAAATGATCATCAGAGTGGATGAGGTTTGACCTTTACCGAATAAAAAATAAGGGCTTCAACCCTCTAGGCTCTAGCAACTGTTGACATTCATTTGCCTACATGCTTTGTTGGGAAAGTGTTGATGTCTTCCATGTCCTAATGTTTTTAAGATGCTAGTTTATAAGAAAATGGATTGCTGCATTAAGAAACTCCATTTCTTATATTTCAAGGCATGGAAACAGCAAACTTCCTCAGTTGTGGTGCTAGCAGCCTACAAACGATTAGTGTGCCGAAATATGTATTTCTGATGTTAATAAGCTCTGAGAGCACAAGTGTCGTGCTCCAAAAATCCTTGAGGGCTCCTAGAAATCTAGAACATGGAATCTTGCTACGAGGCTTGTACGACTTGGAACTGCTGAAAATCAGTTCAACTTGTGGATTATGAATAATTATCTTGAAATAAAGCAGCGGTCTTTTCTTTGCTTTTGATTCATCATTCATGTTTATATCTACAGCTTCATGATTCAAGTGCTATTATTAAATGAGAACATCAACTTTGGTTAAAATGAAAAAAACTCAGATTACACCTAAATAAGATTGAATTTGAGTCTTGTAAATGGAACTTCCTCTCGTATAGGTTCGACGCAACTTGATTTCAGATTAATTGAAACTTAATGTGGTTACCAGATTTCAGAAGGTTACTATAACACTTTTAGCTATTTACTTTAATAAATTTGTAGGTTTTAACTTATTACTTTATACTATGACACTTTTAGTCCTTTACTTATATGAGTTAAAAAAAATAATCCTTATTTAAGGTTATGTTATAATGTTATATTAGTTATGTTAATTGACTGTTAATTTTGTTAGTTGACTGATAATGTTCCGTTAGTATTTTGTTAACGAAACTAATTTTATTTTGTTAACGAAACTAACTAATAAAATTGAATTTAAATTTTATGTTTTTTATAATAAAATGTTAAGAGATGTTAATAGTTAACTAACAAAACTAATAGTTAGTTAATTAAATTAACAGTTAATTAACAAATCTAATAGAACTAACAGAATATTATAACTAGATGTTTAGTGAAATGACAGTTATTTCCTTTAATTTGTATATATAAAAAGTTAAAAGTGTTATAGTATAAGATGAGAGATTAAAACTTACAAATTTATTAAATTAAAGGACTAAAGAAGATTTTTACCAAGAATGAAAACATCAAAGTCAAGTATGTACCAAAAAATAATAATAACAATAATAATAAATGATACTGTGGCTGTTGTTTGTTGTTGATTCGTCGTAATTAATGATATTTGATCTTTCATCAAGAGAGAGAGAATGAACTCGGGCCCAATGCGCCGCGCGCCTAAACGAAGAGAGTTGGAGATCACTTGTTTTGGAGATCAAGTACTGGTTTTAACTTATTTTCTAATTATTATCTTTATAAAAATAAAATATCAAGAGATAGAGAATACTGACAAAATCCAGAAGAGGTATGGCTCTGATGGTCTTGTTGGTTCTTACCGTGTTGGTTTCAACTTTGTCCCCTGATTAAATGAATGGTAATTTCTTTATCTCATTCTTTGGTGGGATAGTGAGTGAATGGTTTCAGAAAGTTTGTCTCTTCATAAAAAGACGAGAAACATGAATGCGACATCCCAGAGCTGGAATCTTGCCAGACCCTTCACTCCTCCAAGCAAATATTAGCTATAGCTTGAATATCTTAACCATGAGCGCCTATTCCACCATCATTCAGAGATGGTGTCTGGTGATCACATTTGCAAGTTTCATGGTCATTATCTTCTTCTTCCTCAATCACAACCCCAGCAACACCAATTATATTTCAGATCTTCAGAACCTGCCGACGCTGTTAACAACTTCTAATCACTCTGCAACCATCGCCAACTTGCAGTACCCTAACCCACAAAATTTCACCCTCAACAGCGAATTCCAAGCTGCTCCCTCTCGTATCCCCAATTTGTCATCTTGCATTCCTTTGAACTTCACCGGTACTAATGTGGAACCCGAAAATGAGAAATCTTCTCAGGTTTCCTCACCAGAGTTGAAAATTCTGGAACCAGGGAAATCTTCACATGCCCTGGTTCCGGAGTTGCAGAATTCAAAGCCACCCCCAGAAAATTTTGGCCAGAAAGTTCCTGTTCTTTCAGTCTTGGATAACTCAAAGCCATTAACTGCCAATGACGAGGTTTTAACAGCAGACAGGAGAAGTTCAGAATCATCAACAACTGAGGAAGAAATTGCAGTGGAGGAGAAGAAATGTGATATCTTTGATGGAAAATGGGTATATGATCCTCAAACAAGTCCTTTGTACGACCCTACAATATGTGATTCCTTTTTCAGTGACACAGTGAGTTGCCGGAGGCATGGACGGCCAGACAGGGAGTATGAAAAATGGAGATGGGAAGCTAAAGATTGTAAGATTCCAAGGTAAATCACCAAGCTAGCTTTTCACTTTATTTATGTGTCTTTTTCACTAGGTAAAGTTGTGAGTCCAAACGCTAACTAAAAATAATTTGGTAATAATATGTGAATTAGCCTCTTTATATTCAAGTCAAACATGATTCATCATATTTCGATATGGAATTTGACAACCACTCAACAAATTCTAGGTTCAACGGCAAGGATATGTTGGAGAGATTAAGAGGGAAGAGAGTTATACTAGTGGGAGACTCCATCAACCATGGCCAATGGGAATCTCTTGCTTGCCTTCTCCATACGTCTATTCCCCATCAATCCAGGGTTCCAAATCCAGGATGGACTTTTAAGTCAGAGGTACAACAGAGAATTGTAACAAGTTTAATAAATTTTATTTAGTTTTTTCCTCATTTCAGATATATTTTGAATCAGCTTGTGCGTTTCAGATTATATTAACATTTTTGTTAATTTAGAACAAAAAATAGGGTCAAATATGATGTGTTGTTGCAGGAATATGACTGCACTGTAGAGTTCCACTGGTCCAATTTCCTGGTGGAACTAGAAGAGAACCAAACAACGGGGGAAAGGATTTTAAAACTTGACAAAATTAGTCCTAATGCTCAGAAATGGATAGGGGCAGATGTTATGGTGTTCAACACAGGCCATTGGTGGGTCAACCGGAAAAGGTAGTATTATAATTACAAAGACAGCTAAATAGATACATCATACATATCAAAAAAATGTTCAATTATATGTATAACTCGGCTAAACTCTTGTTAATAATATCAAATGAACGGTGATTGATAGACATTAATTTTTTCAGATGGGACTTGTTTCAGTACAAGAACAAAGTGTTCAAGCAGATGAAGCTGGAAACAGCATTCATGATGGCAATGAAGACATGGGTACGATGGATTGAGGAAAACGTGGATACAAGAAAAACCAGAGTGTTTTTCAGGGGATTGTCGCCGGTGCATTCCGGGAAGTACCGGTGCTACAATGCAACCATGCCTATAATGAATGAGTCCTACAAGTTGAAATTTGCAAAGTCCCTGAAGGGAATTGTGGAGAGGACGATTGCTGCCATGAAGACTCCGGTGAAATACTTGAACGTGACGAAGCTGACAGAGTACCGGAGGGATGCGCATACCTCAATTTACAAAACTAGCAGACGGAGGAGACCTGCAAAGACGGCAGATTGCAGCCATTGGTGTGTGCCTGGTGTGCCTGATACATGGAACCATCTGCTGTATGCTTCTATGGTCTTAGATAGTCCAAGGACCACCACTTCTTAAGTTAAATCCCTACAAACTTGAGTCACTGTTGAATGGAGTGTTTAAACAATCAAACTACTAATCATAGCTTATTGATTAAATTACACTTTAGTTGACTAAAATTAACTTAAATCCATCTGAGATCATGTAACTTGGTTGATTCTACTAATACTTTAGTTGGTATCAAGATTTAAATTAAGATAATACCATATAAATTTCATAAAATGATTTTAGAATTACTTTTTTGTATCATTTTTTGGTACAACTTAATATATTATTTAAATGATTGATTCTCTTTATTCACGTAGAATCTGTGATATTGAATACATTCATTCATTTAATAACATGTGAAAATTGTATCAAAATATGGTATAAAAAGGTTGTTTACCACTCATAAATATATAAGATTGATAATGTAATTTATATCATGTCAAAAAATAAAAAAAATTAATTATTAAATAATATAAAATTTATTTTTTAATATTTTAAATAATATAATATAAATCACATCATTAATCTTATATTTTAATTTTAAATTTTTATCCCATTTATTATTATTCTTATAATTATCAGCTTTACTAACAACCAAATCAAACAAAATTTCAATTATTTGAGTTTTTTAAATTTAAATTTTAAGTTACACGTGAACTGAATTAAAAGATAAGCAACTAAAAAATAAAAATAGTAGGTGGCAGTGGGACCCATACACCAACCAACCAGATGTTCTGCAGCTTGCTCGATCACTTTCACATCGGTTCATCTTATCCGTCAAAATAAGATATGACAATGAAATTTCGACGGCGGAGATCAATTCACACATGGAACTCAGAAGCAGACTAAAGATCCCCACCCTCCCAATGCGCTATAAATTGGAAAGCCAGCGAACGTAAAGAGTGGGGAAGCACCGTGGTGGTTCACGCCGGAGCGAAGCCAATACAGAGCGAGTCAACCGGACCGGCGAACGTCTCTATAAATCTCGCTCCACCTCTCTCTCTCTCTCTCTACCTCGCCATTCTTTCCTCCTCTTCCTTTTCCTTCACGGCAACATATCTCATCGGTACGTGAAGTTCTACGTTTAATGAGTTTCTTTACATTCTCACTTTCGATCTGTTATTCTTGTTTTGCTCATAGGATCTCGCCTTTTCGAGTTGTATTTTATCTGGAAATCGATCAAGCTTTTAGATTTACAGGTTTCTCTGTTAGTTTCTGGATTTATGAATCTAGATGCATTTTTTTAAGGATAAACGAGTTGTAGATCAGTGGAATGATGGTTGCTTTATTAGCGCATTGATCGTCATTAGTTTTGTCTTGAATATATTTTCATGCATTGTTTGGTTTTTTGGTTAATCCATTAAATACGTACTTAGCATTGTTCAAAATGGAGTTGATTTGATTCTGCTTCGTTCTTGTGTTTTAATGGATACAATAATATGAGCAATATCCGGTTAGCACAGAAATTGCTGCTGTGGATGATATAAAATTACTTCTCTGCATAACAATTGGCATCGCAATAAACAATGTTACAGATTTGGTTAATAATGATTTTGTTAATGAAGAGTGATCATCTAGCTAATTATAGAAATTTTTAGTATTGACTATTCAATTTCATCTAGATTTTATTTTTAGTTTATTCTACAAAATCGGAGCTAATTTTGCGGTTTGAACTGCACAATTTAAACCATTGGATGAGGGTGTTTTCAATATTCTAAATGCTTTTCATTTAATGAAAACAATGTAAAAAGCTATGATTTTGTTCAACGTAGGGATGGATACCTTCCTCTTTACTTCTGAATCTGTGAATGAGGGCCATCCCGACAAGCTCTGTGACCAAGTCTCAGATGCCATCCTTGATGCCTGTCTACAACAGGATCCAGAAAGCAAAGTTGCCTGTGAGACCTGTACCAAAACTAATATGGTTATGGTCTTTGGTGAGATCACGACAAAAGGTAAGATTGATTATGAGAAGATAGTTCGAGACACCTGCAGAGGTATTGGATTCACATCTGCCGATGTTGGGCTCGATGCTGACAATTGCAAAGTCCTAGTCAACATTGAGCAACAGAGCCCTGATATTGCCCAAGGGGTTCATGGTCACCTTACCAAGAAACCTGGGGATATTGGTGCTGGAGACCAAGGTCATATGTTTGGGTATGCCACAGATGAAACATCCGAGTTTATGCCTCTTACTCATGTCCTTGCCACTAAGTTAGGTGCCAAGCTTACTGAAGTGAGAAAGAACAAGACATGCCCTTGGTTAAGGCCCGATGGTAAAACCCAAGTGACTGTTGAGTACACGAATGAGGGTGGAGCCATGGTCCCTGTTCGAGTTCACACTATTCTCATTTCAACTCAACATGATGAAACTGTCGCAAATGAGCAGATTGCCCAGGACTTGAGAGAGCATGTCATTAAGCCTGTTGTCCCAGCACAGTTTCTTGATGACAACACTATTTTCCACCTCAACCCTTCAGGTCGATTTGTTATTGGTGGACCTCATGGAGATGCAGGACTCACTGGCAGGAAGATAATCATTGATACTTATGGTGGTTGGGGTGCACATGGTGGAGGTGCTTTCTCAGGGAAGGATCCGACCAAGGTGGACCGCAGTGGTGCATACATTGCCAGGCAAGCTGCAAAGAGCGTGGTGGCCTCAGGGCTTGCACGTCGCTGTCTCGTCCAGGTATCATACGCCATTGGCGTACCGGAACCATTGTCAGTTTTCGTGGACACATACAAGACAGGAAAGATCCCAGACAAGGATATTTTGGGTTTGATTAAGGAGAATTTCGACTTCAGGCCAGGCATGATCGCCATCAATCTTGACTTGAAGAGGGGAGGCAACTTCAGGTACCAAAAGACTGCTGCTTATGGTCATTTTGGACGAGACGATCCAGACTTCACTTGGGAGGTTGTTAAGCCCCTCAAGCCTTAGGCTTAAGTGAAGCTTATTCTGTGGCTGGATAGATTTTCAGCAAATGGTTATTATCGTAGCCATCGTTCTCCTAAACAGATTAAGAATAAGGAGAAACAAGCTTAGTTGATTCAATTTCAATTTTAAATATTGTTTGAGATTGCCAAGTTACATTTCCATATTGCTAGATTTATTACAATTATTACTTTTTGATGGGCTGCTAGATTTATTCCTTTTGGTATTAACTCCCTTGGTATTGAAAAATTACATTAAATACTGATTAATTTAAAATTGAATCGAGTCAGACTCCAATAAAAGGAAAATTATCTTAATTTTTTTTTTATTTAAAAAAACTTAAATTTGAGATATTCTTTAAAAAAAATTGAATTTATTTTATTCAGAACATTAAGTTATTGGTGCTGCTAGATTTGTTGTTAACCTTTAACCCAGGTTCCAGAATCCCAGCACATACAGGTTGCAGTCCCTATTGTTCGTATGACATCTGTAGTGGTAGTAGTCCGAGATCACAATCCGACCTCACACAGCTCGCAGTTGCCCTGAGGCCACAATCTGATCTCACATAGCCTGAGGTCGAGTACCTCGGGCGTTCGGACTTACTTCCGACCTAGTCACCTTGGCAATGAAGAACAACGAGCTCGACCGAGCTCGAGTTCATCCCCCTTAATCCTACTCTATAGTAACTCTGAAAGCGCAAGGATACTGTAAGGAAACCTTATGGGATTATCAACACATATAATCCTGATTTCTCATGAAAAACAACACGTGAATGCTCCCTTTGAAGGCTATAAATACCCTCGAGGGTCCTCTCTAAAGATAATTGAAAACCGAACTCAAGCTCAGCTCTTGATTCGCATTTGGTAGCTCTGATTACTGCTGACTTAGGCATCAGAATGTCTACTTCGAGGACCCATCTCAGGGCTTTGCAGGTCTACCGAAGTAGGCGGGTTGGAATTAGAAGTACTCTAGTTCTCTTGCAACTACAACATCTTCCCATTAAATACAACAAAGAGGTGTCTTGCATCATTCTTTAGTCTGAGTGTAACCACAACCGATCGCGTAGCTGCTCCTCTAGCACCAAACGATAAAATGAAGAGGTCTGCTTCGTAGTTCGGGCATTTTCATTGATATCTGAAATTCAGAATACACAGAGAAAAACTTCAGGTAGAGGCTTAAGTGCTTTTGAGATTGCTACAAAGTGCTTTGTCTGTACTATATTATAATTGTGACTAAAAGTTATTTCAGT
>BPVZ01000145.1:388140-409694 GCA_020521535.1 Rubroshorea leprosula | reverse complement strand
TAATTAAATTATATAAAATTAATTTTTAATAAGTAATTTTATAATTATATTAAATATTAGGTGTTTTCTGTAAAAGTTATCGCCAGAAAACTTCAAAATGAAGCCTTTGGTTTTATACATAAAATTATTATAAATATACTATAACTTTCTGTAGTTTTAAAAAAAATAATTTTAAAAAAAATTACCAAACACATATATTCTAAAAATGCTACGTGACTACACGAAAAAACTTTTAACTGCAATCCCAAACAATGAAGAGGCTTACCACTTACATCTTGTTGTATACAGCCCATCATCACATATAATTATATTAAAAAAGTGTTTTATAATATGAACTATACATAAAAAAAAATACAATTCACCTTACAAATTTATTAAAATACTCTTAATAAAACTATTTCTTTTGTTATTTTATTAAAAATATTTTAATAAATTCATAAGATAAATTCCACTTTTAGCATATAATTTAAACTGTAAAACATGAATGTACAGATTTTTTTTAAAAATATTGTATAATTTAAATTATACCAAACTACATAACCATCACTATTAGATGGGAGATGGGTCTGCCCTCCACCATCTAAGGGATCTGTTTTACAGTCCAGACAAGTCTGTTGCAATTCGGACCCTAGCACAGGGGACTACTACAATTATGTAATAAAAAGATAGAACTTAGCCGATATTGATTACTCAGGTGGAAAGCCAATACAAAGCGTTCAGGTACTGAATTTTTCCAGCGTGCACCGTTGGCTCATTATGATAACTGTGTAAATTTTTTCATCTAATTAAAGGCCTAGCTAATGTTTTCTCTTTTCTGTTGATCTTCTCTTTCTTTTCTTCCCGGTTGCGACTCCAACTATATTTCTGTTAAAAGTTGGAAGTAAAAAAGTGCATTAGTTGAAGAGGCTTCTCGGTTTTTGAAGCCTGGCAGATTACACTTGACAAAAGAAACAACTTTATTTAGTTGATCTAAGAAAATGCCCCAGCATCAAACTTCTTGCGCAAGGCTTCTGTGGCTGACTGAACTCGTGCTGGATCCTGCAGCCATTTTTCTGGATATTAAGCCAAGCAACAAAAACCAAGAGTTTGAACTTTGAAGTTTAGTGCAATTCTCATTTACCTTGCCTTCGATACAAATTACAAGAGGCCCTTGTCTCGATTCGCGGTAACCCCCTTAATATTGCACAAAAGATCACATTTAGAAGAAGATACACAATTTCTCAGAACAACCAAATAATTTCCAAGATTCTTACCTATGTAAAGGTCTGAGAATTCAAGAGAAAGCTTCAGTAGAGGATGAGCAGCTTCTACCTGCATTTGGAACAGCTAATGAGTGAGAAAAGTGTGCGAGAAAATGACTTCATACATCTTCAAGCTTCAGACGAGCATCAGACGTCTAAACAAAGAGGCTTTGTACTAGAAGGAAGTGTGGTTAAAGTATGCCATATAATTGACAAAGTTGACTATTATTGACAACAGCATAGAAGGGCAAGGTTAAGGCTTACATCTGATAAATGTACTGTTAAATGCTTGGATGAGTATGGTTTCAATGGGACAAGGCAGCCACCAGACTCTGTTGATTCGATCAGACATTCCCATTCCTTTTCCAGCTCAAGAACATTCGTTGCCGAGAAAATGATGACATTTTGACATTTGATCTACGATAGATGATAGATAAGTCAATCAAAATAAGATTTCATGAAGTGTTATGTAAATACAGATAATATCAAGAGGATGGAATAAGTCATTTTTAATTGTTACAGTTGAGTTAGTAACGAGGCAACAATTGGACTATAAATTAATATAACCAACAAAGTGCGCCTTCAGGTTCAGGTAGATACCAAAGGCACAGGTAGCCTTTCATGGTGCAATAGTTCAGTGATGCCCTCTGGTAATTGAGCCATCTGAAGAAGAAAACCCATAAGGTGAGATCAAATTCAAGCTACAAAATCCACATTTTGCAAACAAAAATGAATTCAAATCTATGGACTTCCACTAGTTAGTTTGTTCTTATGCTAGAGTAAAGATTTAATTTTATATAATAATATATGCATGCACTCTTGTTAGTTGTTACTTTGCATCCACGAGAGTCAATGTATATGCAGAAAATAAGGTATGACTTGGAGGTAAATTAATCTTGACATCTACCTCATTTCGATCGCCTGTGCATTGATAACCAATAAGCTTCCTCAGATATTCCTCAAACTCTTCATCAGGAGCCTAAATTAGATAAAGCAAAATTGAAAAAACCTATAACATTTTTAGGGAACAAATAAATTACAAAACCATGGTGAGTTGTAAAATTCAACAAAATTACAAAGCTTAGTGTTGCGAAAAGCATGCCTAGGCCCTAGGCGGTGCTCGACTGCCTCATGCCTAGCCATTTCTTTTATTTTTTAGATTTGATTAATTTTGGCATTTTTTTCAACAAAAGAAAAATGCCTAGAGTTGTTAAGCAGTGGCCCAACACCCACCATTCCCTCGCACTTTTTGGAACACTGAAAAAGAATAAACCACATGGGATCCCTCTACAAGAATACCACACCCCATAAAAAACCTAGTGAGATAGCACTATTCTATGATACATCAATCTAAACTCTACACCTTTTTCTGAACTAAACGAAACTACACTAGAAAAACAAATTGTATAAGTTGAGCCAAAACAGGAAAAAAAAAAGAAGAAAGAACCCGCACCAGACGAACCCCAAATGCCTTTGCTACACCTGCTAAAGTAACATCTGAATGCAATGGACCCAATCCTCCATACAAAAATACCTACAAATCAGGTAAACAAAGACCATATATGGTATTAGAATTTTGGAAGAGATTCGAGAAAACCCTTATAATTTTCATCTCATCAGCACCAACATAGCTCCTTGAATAATTTATAAAGACTATCATATCAATTCAAAAGAAAAAGAGAAGAAAAGAAAAGAAAAAAGGTTTACCATATCATTAGTGGACTTGCGCTGTTCAACCTCTTCAGCCACAGAATCTATCTGGCTCAAAAGGGAAGTCATAAAAGATGAAAATCAACAAATGAAGATTTTATAGCTGTCTTCACCAAACAAAAATTAACTCAAAATGGAGAAAAAGCATTCTAAAAACAACAATGAACTCAAAGGGGCAAAAAAGTTATCAAAGGGGACCTATTCCTCATACTTGATGTATATAAAATATGGGACTAAAGCACTAGGCATAGGCAAAGTATATTTTTCCAAGATGAAAAGCAAGATAGCAAACTCACATCATTTGGAACAACAGCAATTTTTGATACAGACCAACCAATTGAATGTAGCTTTTTGCACAATGAATGTTCCAGCTGATCCTTAACGGAACCAAACCTGAACAAGCAAACAAATACTCAATATCACAAATTTCAGCAAAAATTGTATGTTTGAAAAAATGGAGTATTTAACACTACAGAGACATCTAATGGAGATATCTAGTTGATTTTTAACACATTACACTTCAGAGTTTCTTCTACCATTTTCTGAAATCCACATAACTCATAATGCTAGACATTGATTACCATGTCCATCTCATCAGTCATTGTCACCCTAGTTAAATCTTAAATTAAGCATTAATTTGAAGCACCATAATTAAGAAAACATTAGGCATTGTTATGTAATTTCCATATCATAAACAACATAGTGATTACAATGATTCAAAGTATTAGCACAAACTTGATTCCATAAGATAATAAAATATTGCCAAAACAGCAGCTTGTACCAGACCAGATAATATTATATAGAAGTGACAGTTGGGACACATTTTTAGGACAAATTTATGGTAACCACTGATTATGGTGTGGGTCTTATATGGACCCACATGATCAATGGTTGAAAAGATTTCATCCTAAAATTTGGTCCCAAAAATCATTACTCAATATTATATGCTGACAGAGGTAAAAACCAGATGAAGCGCCCACTGAAGGGATCCATCCCAATGAAACATCTTATAACAAAAAGGAAAGGCCCAGAAGAATAAAACAAGCTCAACCAAAAGCCCAAATGTGCAAATCACCCCTAATTAACTAACATTAGGGACTTACAAAATCTCATCCCCCACAGCAATGATAGAGGCAGTGAGCAGTCTGTTTTGATCTGAATCTACATTAACCATGCCATTTTCATTAGCAGGAAAAAACCTGCCAGCTGAAGCAGAAACCTTTTTCACTCTTCCTGCTCTCTCTAATCTTCCATCAGAAAGCAAATATGCAGGTTTAAAATTTTCTTTGCTGCCAGAGGAGTTGCTTATGGACAGCAACGCATTTGGAACAGTATCATGTATACTCCCAATCGAGGTGTAGCTGTGAAAATCAAATACAGCTGGAGATCATATTGACACTTCCTATACGTTTGTATCAGAACCAAAGCAGTAAGTTCATGAATATAGCATAAGACAAACTGGAGGGATGGGTCCAACATATCAAGCAACATGGAAGATTTATTACCCTTGATCATAAAGACTGCAGTATTGCACCTTGCATGTTAATAAGAATGCCCACACATCTCTACAAAAGAAATACAGAGCAGTCAGAATTAGTTCTAGACAAAACCATCTTAAATGCAATAACATCTCCACAGCATGCAACCATCACATAATCACCCCAGAAGAGAATCAAAAAGAGCATTAACTTGGACTCCCCTAATGTATTGAAGAAGGTTCTCTCCTCAAAGCACATTAGTTCTCCACATTAAAAGAAAAGGATAATAACAAGACAAAAATAAAGAGTCAGAAGATTTAAACCAGTGATACAAATTCTGTTAAGAGAATGCTGATCATCACAGGCAACACACAAATGAATATCAGGCTTTTCCAATTCAGAAATAGACTTCATAAATGAAATTAAAGAAGAACTTTCAAGTATCAGTAAGATGAAATAACATGCAGTTTTTTGGCTCCAATTCTACAGAAGTTACTTAATTAACCAACTGGTGTGTAATGCCTCCCTCTTGCAGGAGAGGGAAAATCAAATTATTCTTAAGTACCTCTGAGAATCAACTTTTTTGCAATTTTCTTATTTCTTATTGATCTCCAAATGATATTGCCCATGAAAATAGGGGTAGAACAGGATAGGAAGGAAATGTAATCACAGGTTATTCTTTTAGTTAACTGCTAAGGAATGAAATGACAACATTTCACAGATTCCTACAGCATGTTAGCCAAGAGAGGCACATCGTTGTATAGAAACAGACCTGTATGACCAATCCAAGATTGGATTCACCCTCATGAAAGGTGGCCATCCAGGTGAACTGGGTGAGAATTGCTCTTGTCCCACCTGCAATATATGTAAAGGAATTTAGGACTTCCTTCAATATTTATATAACAAAATAATACTATAACAGAGTATTTGGGATGATGTCCTGATGGATGGAAATATATGTATCTAAGCTATTATTTTATGGTGAAAAGTTACCGCTGTAGGATCACCAATTCGAACTCCAAGAAATATAGCTCTGATTGGTTTAGCCTTTAGCAAGGTCTCTAAACCAGACTTGAAATCTGTGTGGATAATATCCATTTGCAAGCCATAGCTGCTTATATGCAATAAGCGAATTATAAATTCCAAGCTTTGACATATAAAAGAGGATGAACAAAATGTCAATTATAATTGCAAAGTAGGTCAAACAATTTATCTCACGTAGTGGCTGTATCATAGGTAAATGAGTTGATTTCAGGGAATGCAGAAGGGCTCTCAAAATATATTGTCCGAATTGGAAAATCTGTAAGGCCGCCATTAGCAGAACTTTGTTCTCCTTTATGCAAGAAATAGCCAGCCCTAAGAAGGTGTAGCAATACCTACACATAATATGCAATTTCTATCACCAGAAAAGAAACCAGAAGGACTAATGAAGGGAAATTCAAACTGTAAACTTACAGTTGAATCCTTTCCTCCATTGAAGCTGAAAGCAACCTCTTCAGTTCTGTAGAAGGAAACAGATTCAGAACTTACAAGCATCAATGAACTTGTCAACAGGAAATAATAACAAACCACTACAATGAAAGTTCATTTGATAAGATGCATCTAGAGCACACAAAATGGCTAGTTATTTTCTTCTTTGACATAATTTAAATGAGTCTTATAATTTTAGCAACACCTGGATACAGTATTGTAAAAACCATTTAAGAATCCTAATCCCAATTGAAAAGGTTTAATTTCTTATGATTCCAGAAATGATTACCAATTATTTTAATACATTTTTTTAGTAAAACATAATGAACATAATACACACACATTAGTTAAGAATTATTTGTTGTCCATACCCACAATGGTAGGAAAATATTTAGGGGCATTCGTTTGAACCATGGACTTCTATTAAAACTCATTGAAAATCCTTGTTCGATATGCCACCAGTAAGACCAACCACTGAAGCACCTTCTTACCCCAGGCCTCTCCATCCCCACACATGAAAACATAATTAGGCACAAAAGGAAAGAAGCAAAAACGAAAAGCAATTAAAGTCTCTTGTTCTTAGCCCAAAATGGAAGTAAAGGATCTTAAAATAGTGGCATTGGTCCAGCAAAAAATTCAGACACAACATATCAAACCGCCAATATCCTTTCACCAAATCTTTTCATCTGTCGTTTACTAAACAAACCACAAACCACAAACCCATAATCTCTTTTCTATACTCCACAGAATCGTGGCAATTTGTGGTTAAATCATTTCCTTAGAAATTGGAAATTGACAACAATTTCCGAGTTTGATATTGGAAACAGGCTTAAATGCCAAAAATAACAAGACAACCACATTATACTGAAAACTTTAACTAAAAATGGTACTGTAAAATACTTAAAGAAGATAAATTCTGCCAGAACAGTTCAAAAAATTTGTGCAACAATGGTAACTTCGACCATTTGGTCACAGGAATAATGTAGGACAAGAAAGCAAATTCAGAAGTTTTACTTTTTAAAAAACTTATCTGGGACTGGTCCAGAGCAAACATAAATCTTCCTACACTTGGCTCAGTTCAAAAAAGGTCCTCAAATTTTCTTCCCACAAAATTAGAATAAACATAGTAACATGCTCAAGATTGAGTTTGAGCAGTCAATGTCACCGTCATGACCTCAAATTAATAGGTACATCCAAAAGGAGGGTTAATTCCAATTTCCATTGTGTAATAATATTCAGAAACAAGTTAATACTAATGACCATGATCACAAAGCTGTTAAATTTACCAAGAATCAAGCAATACAGCAAATCCCAGAAGCAGAAAAAAGAACTCACGAGTAGAGAGCCAAAGCTCTTTGAATAACATAGATGGCGTTGTTGTACTTAGTCTTGAGCCTCCGGTCATCACTTTCTCTGATTGCCTTATCAATCTCCATATTCACTAGCACATCAAAATCTCAAACATTAATACCAAACGTGAATTTGAGCAAGTGGGGTTTTCTAAACAGCAAAAAATTTCCAACCTTTGATAAACAAACAACAAACTAGATCACTTTACATTGAATTATAAGCAAATTAAGCAAATGGGTATTCACAGATTCACAAATTTTCGTTGTTTTTGGGAAGCATTTAAAGTAAAATTCACCCCTAAATGGAGGGACTTCCTTGGACTGGAGACTTACACACACAGCTCCTATTCAGCTGTGGAACAAATGAGATAAAGATTGTCTCTTTCTTCCTCGATTTCTCTATATCGTTTTTGTTGGAATCAAAAAACGAAATGGGAGAGATAATGATATTTTCTGGATAAAATGGAAATAAGAAGAAAATATGTAGACGCCACAGCTTGGATATCCCAGGAAAAGCCAGGGGAAGAGGATTATTTTGCGTGTGTGTGTGTGTTTTTTTTTTGCAATGACTCTGCCACCTTCAGAAAACGGCAAAGAGACGTCAACTACAAAACAATGCTGTTGAAACTGAATTCGGGAATCATTGTTAAATACTATAGAAAATTTTCTTATTCTGAATATAAACTATGCTCGAAATTTTGGAAAATTGAAAAAGACACTGGAATATAATACTTCATGGAGGGTTGTATTTCACTATTTCTTGCCAAATAAAGCAAATTTTTGTAGGGGTTTTACTGGAGTCAGAAGATTGATTTTTTTCCTATAAAAATTATTTATCTGCTGCATTGATTTTTTTTTTTTTTTTGTACCAATTTGGTATTAGAGTTGTTAAAATTTTCATTAAAAAAAACTCTTCCAAATCCTAAATTTAATATTTTATTTTAAAAAATTAAAACTTTTCACTCATTTTTTATACCATTACATTGATTTTGTTAACATTAATAAAGGATATTCAGTATGGTAGTTTGTATAAGAAAAATAATTTTTATTTTTAAAATTTTTTTTTCTCATATTCACATTTTTTTATTTTTTTACATAAATATTAAATATTAAATTTTAAAACATGTGATTAAAGTATAAATAACTTTATTGATAGTTACATTTCTTTTTGTTAAGAAAAAACAATGCATTGATTTTTTTTTTTTTTTTAGAATGCATAACGTCTCTCCAAACAGGCAAATTTTAATTATAATATTAGTATAGATAGGAAAATTCAAAAATACTTTAAATGATTATTGGGCAGAGAATCATTCTGGACTGAAATTAAAATTACCCAAATTGGAAAATAATTTTTTTGTTGACTTTTTAAAGAAAACTAATTTAATAAATTTTAACAAAGTGATTTTTATTGTATTTACAGATTCAGTGCAAGCTGCAAATACAGCAGTTTGCCTCAGAAATCAAAATGTGATTATTTGTAATTTTTTTATTTAAAGGCTGAATGCATGACTTTGTCATGGGTTGGTGCAACACGTATCTATGACTTCCTTCCTGCAGCACCTCCATGAAATTTCTATGAAGAATACCACACCAAAAATTCCATCATTCAAATCCACATTTAACTTTGACCGTCAAGTGTTAACCCTTTATCCACTCTAATTCAAGCCACCATTTTCTATGAATTGGTCTTTCACGGGAAAAGAAAATGCAAGGAAATGTTGCTCAAGATCTTTACTTACGTGTACAGATATGGATTAAAGATATTTGAATATGAAACTTTTTGATGTATTCATTTTGACTATCAAATCGGTATCTCATCAATACAAGTTTAACTTTAAGGGGAACTAAATTGTCTCCCTAATTCTCAAAAGTACAAATCTATGTTCACCAGAAATCCATACAAGAGCAAGAACCATCCTCGAAGTGGTGGAACCTCATGGCATCTCTGACGATAATCTCTCGTGCATAAATTTCAGACAGAAACTTGAAGGCTGAGTGACAGTCTCCACAAATTCTGAGATTCTTTATTATTCTTATTGTTTGTCTGGGACTGGAGTTAATCAATCCATATGCTAATGCTAGTTTCTCACTGTGATATGAGACCACGGTTTCCTTCTCTTCTTCATCAATATCAAAAACTACTTGTGATGTATTTGGAACATACCCGGCAGATTTAAGACGTGTTGTCATGTCCTTAAGCATTAATTCGAGCTCCTTGGCCTCTAAGTGTGACTTGTCACTAGCCAAAAACCGATGAAGAACTCCATTCAGCTCTATGTAGCTCCACCCAGGTGGCTTCTGTATGCCTCTATCATCCATCACTTTCCTTACCCTTCTGGCTTCTTCCCATCTGTTTGTGTTAGCAAACATGTTAGACAATAAAACATAGCGAGCTCCATGATCAGGCTCCAGTTCAGTGAGTTTCTGGGCAGCAATGTCACCTATCTCAGCATTTCCATGGAGCCTGCAAGCACCCAGCAGTGCTCTCCATATCACTGAATTGGCTGGAAATGGCATCCTCTGAACAAGATCATAAGCTTCATCTAGGCACCCATCTCTTCCGAGGAGATCAACCATGCAACCGTAATGTTCCATCTGTGGTTTGAGACCGTACACACTCAACATTGATTTAAATAACTTCTTGCCCTCTTTAACTAGCCTATTGTGGCTGCAAGCATTTAAAACTGCCACAAATGTGACTCCATCTGGTCTCAATCCTACCCCTTCCATTTCTCTGAAGACAGATATGGCAATCTTACCGAGCCCATGCTGAGCAAGACCCGAGATCATGGAATTAAAGAGAGAAACAGTTCTTAAATCCTTTGGGATTCCGTGGAAAATATCTAGAGCAATGTCTATGCTTCCACATTTTGCATACATATCTACCAATGCAGTTGAAAGAATTGAATTTTGACCAACTAATTCATCCTTGATGTACCTCTGATGAAGTCTCTCCCCAAAACTAAGAGCTCCAAGCTGAGCACAAGCAGAAAGAATAGCAACCAAAGTAAATTCATCAGGTTCCATGCCCAGACCCTCCATCTGCTGAAAAAGTTCTAATGCCTCACTGTATTGGCCTGCTTGAGAGTAACCAGTAATCATGGCTGTCCAGCAAATTATATCACGTTCATCTGACTGATTGAACATATGTCTGGCAACTTCAGTTTCCCCTGATCGTGCATATCCTGACACCATAGAACTCCAAGCTGCAGCACCCTTGGTAGCTTTCATTGAACTAAATACCTTCTCAGCCATATCCATCAACCCACATTTCGCATACATATCAAGAATGGAAGTCTTGAGCAATATATTTGAATCAGCAAAACCCAGGTACCTGTAAACCAGACTGTGAATCTGCTTCCCAATCTTGGTATCATTCAAGAATGAACAGGAAGAGAGCAAAGCAACAAAAGTGAACTCGTCCGGCTGAATACTAGAATCCTGCATCTCCCTGAAGAGGCACAAAGCAGGACCAGATTGGTACACTTGGGCGTACCCATTTATCATTGTATTGTACGAAACAAGGTCTCTAACAAGACTTTCGTCGAACACATTCTGGGCATCATTCAAGTCCCTGAAGACAGAATACAGATGCATCAGAGCATTCCGAACAAAGAGATCCAATTCAAACCCATATTGGACTATATGACCATGAACCTGACGTCCCAACCCAACACTTGAAACCCTTGCACAGGAATTGAGTAGAAACGGGAAAGTAAAGTTGTTCGGAGTCTCGGCCCCTTCCCGAAGCATGGATGTGTAGAGCAGAAATGCCTGTTGGGGATGATGGCTGCGGGAGTAGCCTCTCATCATGGTGTTCCACATGAACACATTAGGGTGAGGAATTTGCGAGAAGAGAATTTGGGAATGATTAAGACTTTCTTCCGAACCCATCAAGGAAAAGAAGTTGAGTAGTCTGCTCATGGGGAATATTTCGCGGTGCAGGCCATTGAAGATGATTTGAGCTTGAACTTGGAGTCCCTGTTTCAGTGATTTACATGATTCCAAAAGGGATAGCAATGATGAGCCCTCCATAAGAAGCATTTTCATGGGGGTTCCAGCAGATGTTCCTACTCGCAGAATTCTGCAACTCACATTACAAGTACTGAACTATTCTTGCTGGAAGGAAAATGGCATCCTTCTCACTTGGAGTTGAGAGCAAATTTTATAGCAACCTTTGCATGCATTCTGCATGCTATTATCCTTTCCCTCAAACCAAACATACTATAACAGCCAAACCAAACACAGTTAAACTCGAGACTAAAATCAATCCCATTTACTTCTCACCTTTCTTTTACCATAGCTATAATTATCAGAATGGCCATAAATATGGACCAGAGCAATCTCAAGCATCAACAACGAAGGAGAGTTGCCAAAAACACAGATTTTTACTACCCAGAAAGAAATTTACTTCTGCTGAAGTTTAGTTCAATAACGTTTGTTGGTTGTCAACAGCAAATTCTGATGAATTCACTAGCTTTGGCTGTCAGTTAATTCTACACCATATTTCTCTTGTTCATAAGTCAGGAACAAGAGAATTGACTATACTAGCCTAATCGATTTTAGCAGTTAAAGTTCGTAATCCATATAACCTATGAGTTCTGCTTCATCTTTCATCAATCTGAAACAAAAATATGTGCAAGTGCAACTATCACAAATTTCTCAATGATTTAGTCATCTAGGCCTTCCTCGTGCCAGACGTCAACCAAAAGATCCACCATCTCCTGCATTCCACCAGCAAATAATACGTCAGGCACCTACTGTTGATTAGAAGTAGAAAGAAGAACGATCTTCTCGGACACTTACAGCTAATGGGATTGGCTGCTGAAAAGGTTCAGTAGAATAAAGTAAATCCTCATAAGTTGTGGTCCAGCTGCAAAAGGAGATTTCATGGTTAGCTACTTTAGAAACAAAAGTAAGTCCAAGGTGACTGTTGGCCCCTATATTTAGGAGGACCTTCTTAGAAACTCTTCAAATTTAAATTGCATCATAACAAAAACATGAAGGGGGCAAGGCAAAATGTTAGCCATTGGTACAAAGAACGGACAAAACTAGTGATAATGTCAGGAATCTCATTTTACAATGATAATTAATGTTTCATCTAGATAATTAATTGCAAACGACTTATTATTTGAAGGGTGGCTGAGAACCACAAAATGAGAACACTGAGCTACCACAAGCCTAGAAAAGTAAAGAGAACATCTAAGGATAAGAACATGCAAATGCTTATTTTAGACGGGTGAGCCATCGCTATGCTGCCTTGATTGATTTCACTACTTCCTTTGATTCTTCAACCTTGACATGGTTTTCAGTCCTTGCCCCTGCTATCCATTCATCCATCATGACAAGGAGCAAGGAAAAAAGTTCTGATTATAATTCTTGAAGTCAAGGGCAGTCTAGTTAACCCTTCTAAAGTTTCAACCTCATTACACATGGATGCAACCACATTATGGAAAAGAGAAAGAAAAAATAAAATCTAAGCCATGAAAATAGAAAATCTCATAAAACTTATGGTTGTTAGACATTTTTGCAAACTTGTTTCAAGCTTCCCTAAGATTTACTAATGATTTACTTATACCAAAAATTGAAGAGATGCAAAATGATACTCTATGTTGGCAGATTCCTGCAGAGTGTGGAAAAACGTTCCCAGCATGTACCTCATTATTGGCTCTCGGGGAATTCTTTTTGACCTTCGAGACTGATCACCAACCCATTGTCTTCTCATCTCATGCCAACTTATCTCAGCTGCGCATTAAAGTAACCCATATTATTTTACACACATGGTTCACTTCAAATGGTCTCACCAACATGCAGGAAAATTCTTACTGAACATTCAGAGATTAGACTATGAGGTACCTCACCTTTTACAAATGCTAGATAACTTTATTAAGATAAATAACATACAAGTACCATTCTATCCCAACACAAAATATTGATAAATTCCATTAAAAAAGTTAATATTCAATAGAAGCATTTAGAATAACACCACTAAAAGAGGGAAAGAAGAATGGGGGAGAGCTGGGGAGTGGGAAGGAGGCATGACGAAAGTCTGACGTGACCACCTAACTAATCACATAAATACACCCTTCAATCAATGTGACAATGTTAGAATCTACAAACTTCTTACAATTTCCAGATTCCTTTAAAGAATTATTATACTTATTGTGAATAAACGGCTACTAACAGTTGTAGGGAAGGCAGGATGACAGTTTACAAAGACAGGCTTCCAAGGGAAAAATCAGGAACTTTAAAAGCAACATACCATGGTTAATAAAAACCTCTTTTGTAGTTGATTGCTCTTTGCTAGAATTATTTGAGCCCCTTGTAGGCTGATTTTCATGGGAGTTGGGATTTTTACCATTGGATTCCATTGATTTCAAATTGGACAACCATCACCTTCTAAACTACCGTGGTTCTACTGGAGGGGGAAGAAATTATAAATTCTCTGCATGAGAAACAAAAGTATTCTTCAGACCAGAACAAACAATTGCATCAAAATTCATGTGGCAAGAAACAGAAGCAGCTGATGTCATAAAAGAACTGTTTTTATTGAATTATTAATTTAAGATGCACCAAATTACAAAGTAAACCAAGAAATACAGGACATCAGAAACTTATCAAACATTCAATCAAAACTATGAGTTTTTCCTCCAATAACCACTTCTGTAAAACAATCCTTATCAGATTCTGCTGGTCTTGGGTGAAAAATACCGACGAAACTAATTAAAGAAAAACTTAGTAGTTACCATATAATTGCTTCATTGGTCGCGACCCCCTACTTAATCCAGAACTAACCATTCTACATGTATGAATCTAAACAGATAAAAGATCAAAGTTTGGAAGGTTAATCATGAGACAATTAAAAGCAAAATTTAATCCTTCTACCCCTAATCACCCTAATTTTGAAGTAACTTCCCCAAGAAAACCTACTCCTGGTGGAAGACACTTATAAATAAAGGGCATGAACCCGAGTGGGGAAGAAGAACAAAAATGAATTTTAAGGGTCTAATCCATCATATTCTTGATAATTATCAGGTATGGTCTAGCCCAAATGGCACAATGAACACCAGAAATTGCATACATTTTCTTATAACTTCAAAGCCCAAATTTTTTTGAAACAAAGTAGGTTGGTTGTTTAAACAGAAACCCTACTTATTTCAAACATTTACTGAAAGCATGTTCTCTATAGTTTTGTAAACAACCTGCAAAACAATCACCACAAAAAGAATTTTATGTCTACATTTTTTTTTTTGCCAGTTTAATCTATATTCAGATAAAACAGGAAGAAAATAAAGGCTCCGAGCAAAAACTAAAAAAACCCAGTATTCAACAGGAAAACAGATTACTATCAACAAGAAAAATCCACAACCATCAAGAAGACCTAACTTATCCACCTCCACTGAAAACAAAGCAAAAATTACAAAAACCCAGTATTCTTTCACAAAACTTGCAATGGAAACATAATCTGAAACAAAAAAACAATGTGAACAAACAAAAGCCCACATAAAAAAAGGTGAATAATTTGACAAAAAGGAGGCATCATTGTGAACAAGAAAACCAAAGAAGAGAAGAGGAGACCTTGCCTAACAAGGTTTTTTCAACTTGGAACTGTATGGAATGTGTACGGGGGCGTTTTCGATTGTAAAATAGTGTTCTAAAAAGCAAGGAACTTTGACTTTAGGTATTTTGTGACTGTGAGAAAGGACGGTGTTTTTGAAGACTCGGGATTTGGTGATAAAATAAAGGAGACGGCAAAAGCTTCGGAGATTGCGGAGAATATCCTGGATTTAATGGATGAGATTTATGCAACTTGATCTTGCCTGTTACGTGGCATTGCAATAATGGAAGTACGGACGCACAGAACTTGTAAATGGATCATTCATTTTTTAGGCAAAAACTCATGTTAAGCCCCTCAACTTTTTCGACAGCTAATGATAAGCCCCTAAACTAAAAAGGTGGCAGATAAGCCCTCGAACCCCACGCAAGAAGCAAATTAGCCTCTCCACTAATTGAGCTCTGTCACGTCGTTAGTGCAATAGCTTGCCTTTGACATTCAATTGATTCCAACGTGTCTCCAATGTGGTTTCAGTGGATCAATTAAATACAAATCCATCGACCCATGAAATTCCCAAAAGATTTGGAGATTTAGGATTCTAAAAATTTCTCTCAATTCTCTTACCGTTCTCTTCCTCCGATCTCTTCTAATTCTCTGATTCTTTCATTCTTTGATTCTCGGATTTTCTAATTCTCCTTCTCAATGGACCCATCCATAGCATTAAGATACCCAAAATATTTGGGATTTTAGGGTTCTGAAAATTTCTCTCAAATCTCTTACCATTCTTTGCCTCCAATCTCTTCTAGTTCTCTATTTCTATGGTTCTCTTTCTCAATCGTGAAGATGCCTCGATCTCAGTCTTCACAAGCCCAATCCTCTGCCTCTACACCAAAAAGCTATGCACCCAAAAGCTTTGCGAACAAAAAATCTGCACCCAAAAAGTCGTTCGGGAGTTGCTTGGTAGCGACAGGGTTCTTTAAACCAGAATACAAGTATGAAGGTAGGAAATGGTATTGTAATTGTGGCACTGCTTCTCCAAGAATCACTGCATGGACTGAATTAAATGTAGGAAGGAGATTTTATGGTTAAGGGAAATTTTAATGTTTTTAGTTGATTGTATATTTTTTCTTGTAATTTTAATGGATTGAATCAAATTCTAATGTCTAGGGAACAATGCTTTTTTTTTTTTTCCAATTATTGTGATTTTCAACAAGAGGAAGTGGAAACTTGTAATGCATTTGAGTGGCATGATGCTGAGATTGTGGGAAGAGCACATGATGTTATTTGGCACCTAAAATTGAATTATGAAAGTTTGCAATCTGATTTTGATGAGCTTAAAGAACGCCAAAATGGTGGAAATGATAACATTGCCAAAGCTTTTGAGAAGTTGACTGCGAGGGTGATATTTATTGAGTCTTCCATTGAAGAGGTTAAGTTTACAGTTGATTCAACATGTGACAATCTATGTTTTGCTCTACAGAGATCAATTAAGGAACAAATGAATAAATTTCAAAGGAAATTCTTTGTTGTGCTTTTAGGTTTGCTGGTTGTGTTGTTTTTGTTTAGTAAATTGTGAATTGGTAGTAACTGCAGGAATATGGCATTTATTAGGTTGTTTTTGATCCTTTTTTCTGGCCAACTAAAAAACGGTTATGCTTGTATGATGGCCAAGAAGATAATGGCTATTTTTTGTCTTAGATAATGCCATAAGTCCTGCCTATATCTATCAAATTAAAGGAAATGAAAATCTAACTTTCATAGCAATCGATGAGTTCCAAAGTGTACTTGATTAGTACCCAAAAAAACATACAAATTCTAAGCCAGCATCTACAGTGACTTAATTCCAAAGTCTACTAATTCGGTAACAAAAAAAATACAAGTTTTCAGCTAGCATCTACAGTTACTACAATGACTTAATTCCAAAGTCTACTGCTTTGGTAACCAAAAGAATACATGTTTCCAACCAACATCTAGAGTTACTATAGTGACTTAATTCCAAAGTCTACTGCTTTGGCAACCAAAAAAATACAAGTTTCCAGCCAGCATCTACAGTAATTGAATTCCAAAGTCTATTGCTTTGGCAACCAAAAAAATACAAGTTTTGACCCAACATCTACAGTGACTTAAATCCAAAGTCTACTGCTTTGGTAACCAAAAAATATACATAACATTGATAATTATAGTAAGTTTCTACTTAAAAGGCAGTCCAAAAGTTGTCTTCCTTGCTTAGACTCATGTCCTCTCTTGAAAAGGAGGAACAACAAAAATGTTTCTTGAGTCTCTAAACTGGGCTACACCTGAAGTTGTTGCTGGAATTGCATTAGTAGAAACTAGTGTTGAGTTAACTACTTCATGAGAAACCCTTGGGACAATTGCAGCTGCACTTGTATCCTCTCTAATTCTCCACTTAGTAGGCATTCCAAGCTATAAATGCAAATTTTTTAAGAAATTAAATTAATTTTTGCAACCAAATGAAATCAATTTTTGCAACCAAATGAAATCAATTTTTCTCAACAAATTAAAAAGAACAAAACAAATGGATTTAATTAGCTACTTTCCAATACTTACATCCAATATAATTTCACCAGTAACATCATTTCTGAAAATGCCAAACCCTTTTTCCTTTTTCTTTCCTTTTTGCTTTCCAATAGTAGCGACCTTGGCCTTACCTTTGTTTTTGGTTTGAAATGATTGTGTTGTTGGTGTTGGTAATGGTAGATTTAAAGCAGCAACCTAAGTTTAAAAAGTTGTTCATGATATCAATTTAGTTAGTTTAATGAAATAACACCTTAAAAAAATTTAAATGAAACTCACTCACATCTGTTATAGGGGTATTGTTAATTGAATTAACCACAGATGATTGTGAGATGTTCAAGGTTACAGCTGTTGGTCCCACATCATTCCTTCTCGTTTGTTCCCTACCCTGTAATCACCAAGTTATTATATGCATGAAAATTTTGGTAAATTTAAAATGTATAAATAATTAAGTGATATTGGGAAACATATTACAGTTGGTTTCTTCCTATGATATATAGCAGATGGTTACTTTTTTTTTGTTTGACTTGAGGATGCAGTGGATGTAAGGGTCTACATAAAAAGGGAAGGGGGGAATCTAATTAGATACTAAAGAGGTAAATGAGTAATAAGCAAGCAAACAAATAAATAGAGAAAAAAAACCTCATTATTAGTTACAAACGAGCATCCTGATTTGTTATGTCCTTCTTGTTTACAATAGGAGCAAGTCATAATCCTTCCTCTCTTGGACATTTTAGACTTGGACAGTTTTTTTGGCTCATCTTTTGCTTTTCTCCTATTTTTCTTAGGCCTTCCAAGCCTAGTTGTAATTGGAGGAGGATTAATAGGATCTCGATGGAATTTTTGCCAAGATTTATCACCACACATGGCCTTAATAGGAAAATTATATGATTGTTGATATTTACCCATCCTATACCAGTCAACCACAAAATCTTCAAGATCTAGATTCTCATGAAACATGCAGCAAATAACATGTGGGCAAGGAATTCCGTTCAGTTGCCATGCTCTACATGTACAAGTTCTCTTTTGTAGATCTACAGCATGTCTATCATTCTTATGTTTAACTTCAAATCCAGAGGTTCCATCCTGAAGCAATTTGCATTCAGAGGATTTATTCTTATTCTTCCCTAACTTTGTCTTCACCCTTGGAGCAATGTCCCCTTTCCATTTATGAGAGGATGACATCTTCTCAGCAATCCTTTCCATCAATTGTTTCCTCATAGTGTCAACTGAACTAATAATGGCTTTATACCTTGCTTCTATAATCCAAAAATTAAAAGACTCACACATGTTATTGTCCATGATATCATAGCAGGTATCCTCATCAAAAAAAGCCTTACACCAGTACATTGGAGGGATTCCTGCTAAATCTGACCATGCTTGCTTTGACAATTTCTTCAGCTCCTACACTTGGTACTCAAATTTAGCTTGCCATGTAGCTCTTGCTATAGCCTAGAACCTCTTTTTATATTCTTCGCCTTTATAAATTTTAGCCCAATTAGCATATATGTGTCATGCACAAAATCGATGGTGTGCATTTGGAAAAACCGATTCCTTTGCCGCTATAATGCCCTACACAATAAAGTAATTTCATTCTCATTAATATAAAAATAAATAAAATATATTATAATTATTTAGCAAACCTTATTTAATGCATATTACCTTGTGCATGTCTGAAATAATTGTTAAACCTGCTCCATCTCCACATTCAATATCTATCCTCAACAAATCCATGAACCACTCCTAGTTTTCCTTATTCTCTATGTCAACAATAGCCCATATCAATGGGAACATTTGATTGTTCGCATCTCTCTCAATAGCTGTTAATAATATGCCTTTACAAACTCCTTTCAAGAAACAACCATCTACACCAATAATGCATCTGCAGCTAGCTTTCCATCCCTTCTTACATCCATCAAAACACATGTACATCCTTTTAAATTGGTACAATGTTGAGCCATCAGTGTCTGTTCCAATAACACATGTGGAGCCAGGATTAGTAACTAGCATATGTTCTCCATAACCTCTAAGAAGCTTGTATTGCTCGATGTAACAACCTATTAACTCATTCTTAATAAATCTTTTAGCTCTTTGACATTTATACTTTGAAACCTCTACCTTCAATTCTGCTTTCACATGTTCAGCAAGTTGCATACTGTTCATATGGGGGTAGTTAGTAACAAGTGTTCTCAATGCATCGACCAAGAAGCTCTTGGTTGCCATTTTGTTTTTGTTTGATTTAAAACATGAATGTTTTGCTTTATAAGTTTTCACCTTGAATGTATCATCTGAATTGTTGAAACTAGCAAAAATTTCCCATGAACAACCATTTTTCATATCACGTGCAATCCTCTACCTCCCTGGCTCATTCTTTTTCCAGTGCAATTTGCATCCCTTCTTAATTGAGTACTTAGCAATGGTTGCCTTAAATTGCACTACATTTGCAAACACCATTCCAACCTCAAAATGTGGAGAATCAGAGTTTGGGTCATAATGCAAGCTATTAGATGGTCTCCTTAAAGCATCATCCTTGGCATTAGGGTCTTCGATGGAGCTATCACTGTAGAAGCTATTAGGGTTTGAACTGTCAATATAGGTATTGCTATTACATGAACTATTGGCCTCATCATCTTCAAAGTCTAAGTTGTCAACTAGTTGAAGGCCATTTTCATCAACACTATTAAGTTCACTGATTCTAATGCCTTTAGAAGTAGATGTTGATCCTACAACTTTGTTCTTTGCTTTATGATTTTCCTTCACCACCTTTTGCTTCCTTTTATCTTTTCTTTGTATTACATGCAAATTGCTAGGACCCTCATTTACACCCATCATCACAACATGTTTACTAATCCTAACCAACAATTCTTCATCATCAGCATCACTACCTAATGCATTATCATCTAGCATTGTATTTCCAGCACCATCTCTACAAGAAAGCTTGGCATTTCTAACAACCAAGTCTCCATCAGTAGCAGCAAGATAATGCTCGACAAAAACATGGCACACAGTTGATTGGATTAATATTTTAGCTACCTCAATTATTTCAGCATCACCATTTAAAGAATGAAACCCATGTACCATAGACTCAGCCAAGGACAAATTAAAAATTCTGTAATATAGTGACTTGAATGACCCATAACCTAATTCTCCAAGCTTGTTTACAATATCCCAATAACAAAGCTTATCAATATCCCAAACAAGAAGATCATATGTTTCCCCACTGGTGTAATGAGAATAATTTGTATCAAATCTACAGTCAAAATGTATACAAATCTTAAAAGGTGGATCATTAGACATTGTTGTGAAATACAAAAAACCATAACTCTAATCAAATTCTTTAACAAATTACTAGATATATGATATACAATAAGGATAAATTAATCTAAAAACACTAAAATTAGACCACAAAGAAAGTCATTGAAAACCACCCAAATCCTAATCTAAATCCTAAATTCTAATGCTTACTAATAGAAGAGCACTGTTATTACTTATCAAAATAAATTGTGTTCACCATAATTCAATGAGACCCACTTAACCCAAATCTCAATAATTAAATATATAATAACAATTAAAGATATACACTGTGAGGCCTGAGATTGTTCTTGTTATCATTATTATTATTATTATTATTATCTTTCCAATTAAGTAATGACATATTAATGATTGCAATTTTCATATTTTTGTGTAATTCTCCATGCTTAAAGCTTTCAAACTGTAACATTGCCATCTTGTTTCGACTTATGCAGTGCATGTGCCTTATTCTTTCTTGTTAAGCCAAGAACATAGTTGTGCCATTATCATCATTTTGAAGCATTTAAGTTTCATGATGGAATAGCTTTATTGTCAAAACATGTGCCGAAATCTAATTTCCATTATCTATGAACATTAGTATTTCAATTGTTATCCTAATCTAAATCTTAAATCCTAATGCTTACTAATAGAAGAGCACTGTTATTACTTATCGAAATAAATTGTGTTTACCATAATTTAATGAGACTCACTTAACCCAAACCTCAATAATTAAATATATAATAACAATTAAAGAATGAACAAAGAAATCACTACAAAACCCATGTGAACAATACTTTAATCTTCAATAATGGCTACTACCTACCTGTACAGGACGAAAGCAACTTGAGATTGTTGAAGATTCTCAAATCTAGTCCTTGTGGTCCCTTCTTTGTTTGACAAGGCCAAAAAAATGTTTGCCTTCTTC
>BPVZ01000145.1:369584-380726 GCA_020521535.1 Rubroshorea leprosula | reverse complement strand
AAAAAACCTCAAATGGGGGCCCACTAATCACTTATATCAACAGTACTGCCATACTCTTCTCCATGTCCCCTGCATTTATACACACTCTCAATCACTCTACCTTCTCCACTTGGTTTCCTTTTCCTTTCTAATCTCTTGCTTCTTTCTCCATGGCCCTCTTGCTCTTTCTTCTTTTCATTCTAATGACTCCTTCAAGCAGCCTTGCTGACTGGCCACCTTCCCCTGGCTACCGGCCAAGTTCTAAGTTCAAGACTATGAACTTCTACGAAGGGTTTAGAAATCTCTGGGGACCTCAGCATCAATGGTTAGACCAAAATGCAGTGACAATCTGGCTTGATAGAACCTCAGGTTTGGTTTAGTTTAGTTTATGGTATTTGTATACTCCATTCTTCTTCCTCTGTTTTCCTCCATTTCTAATACTTGAATATAGAAATACAGGAAGTGGGTTCAAGTCAGTTCGACCATTCCGATCAGGTTACTTTGGAGCATCCATCAAGCTCCAACCAGGATACACAGCAGGAGTGATAACAGCCTTCTATGTAAGACTTGATTTCCTACAACTCTTTCTTTTAACTACTGGATATCATTTGGGGTTCTAATATAATTAAACTAATTATTAACTTTTTTTCTGTAAATGGAAGCTTTCAAACAATGAAGCTCATCCAGGGCTTCATGATGAAGTGGACATAGAGTTTCTTGGGACTACATTTGGGAAGCCATATACTTTACAGACCAATGTGTACATCAGAGGGAGTGGGGATGGAAATATCGTTGGAAGAGAGATGAAGTTTCATCTCTGGTTTGATCCAACCCAGGATTTTCATCACTATGCCATTCTCTGGAGTCCCAAAGAGATCATGTAAGTTTCATCTTCATACATATAATTAACAAAATACTATTCACAGGATTATACCTTTTGCTTGTGGTTGGATTACTTATGGGGTACTTTTCCACAAGTATATACGTAATTTTGTTACTACTTTAATTTAATAAAAATCACACGATGATTCATAAAAGCTAAAGATTAAGTATTAGCCGTATGATATATACATAAAAACAAAGGGGGGGTTATAATTTTGAAAAAATCTATTATATTATGAGAATACCTTTGACATGGTTTATTCAACTAGTAAAAAAATAACATCTTAATATGATATCCCATCGTATTTTCACACCTGAAATAGATGATAAATAATTAAGGCAAGAAAATTAAATTTAGTTACTGTCACACCATTAAAAGTAGGAACTCATTCACAATATGCTAACAAAGTATTTTGCCTTTAGAAAGAAGTATTTTACATAGAAATTAGTGCTAAACCGTCTGTTTTTTTTTGGTTGATTAATTTTTTAATATTATTTCAGATTCCTAGTGGATGATGTTCCCATAAGGACGTACCCAAGAAAAAGTGATGCAACATTTCCTGTGAGGCCGATGTGGCTCTACGGTTCAATATGGGATGCCTCATCATGGGCAACAGAAGATGGGAAATACAAAGCAGACTACAGATACCAGCCATTTGTTGGAAGGTATACCAATTTCCAAGCAAGCGGTTGCTCAGCCTATGCGCCCGTTTGGTGCCGGCCGGTCTCCGCTTCACCTGCCCGGTCCGGCGGACTGACTCAACAGCAGTATACAGCCATGGAATGGGTTCAAACCCACCATATGGTGTATAATTATTGCTTGGATCCCAAAAGAAACCATGCCTTAACACCAGAGTGCTGGGGCTAAGTAGACAATGAACCACAAAAAGACTACACCCCTAATTACAAAGAAATTTACTCTAGTGAGTTTCACTGTTTTGTCCCTTTGATTTTAATGGTGTCTTGAGATGGGTTGAAAGGGTAGTTGGGCGTCCAAGGCTCCAGAGAAAAAGACAGAAGAATTGGTGTATTTTTTTTGGGTCTTGTTGCTCTTGGTGAACATTATCTGGAAATTACAGAGAAAGAAAAAAATCATGAGATGATGAAACCAAAGAGATGGTGGGTCAGTCATGGGGTTTGGGCTTGTTTTTTTATTTGTCATTTCTGAATAAAGCAACACTTTCTTTTCCATCTTTTTCCTGCATTTAGAATATGATCATTGAGTTAACGTTGTCTGCAATGAATATGACAGAATCTGTAGTGCCATAAAGGTTGGGGCGCCTTAATGGTTTGGTGGCATATGAAATGAAATATGGGGTCAATAAAAGAGAGCATGAAACCTAATAATTCTACATATTGAAGCAAATCTCAAGATCAATCAATGGTTGGCATCCAAGAAGTAAAATGTTACCTGAATAATAATAATAATAATAATAATAATAGCAACAATAATGCAGTCACATGATAACAGCTACCAAGAACGTGTATGAGCTGTAAAAATTTCTAATGTCAATTTTAGTTGGCTGTAGAAACAACAAAAACTAAACACTAAAAAGTTTGGATGGTGATTTTAGAAACAATGGAGTGAATTATATCAATAAATCATTACATTTGATTTATCATGTACAGTAATTAAAGATGACATTGGTATTGAATCATGGAGTATCACAGACTGTATCCTCTTCAGTATAAGATTTGAACTTGATGGTTTTTTCATATTCAAATCTTAAGACCGAGGGAAAAGGTTTGACATATAGGAGCACTATCTTTCGTTATACACCTGACCTGCCCTCTAACAAATGTCTCAATGGCTAAGAACTTAAACTATCAAGTTTGAGACCTTAGCTTCAAATCTTGGGACAAGCAAATATCAGTTTGGGAAGGGGCGTAGCCTATTTTGGTTTAACTCAGAAAATCCTTTCTTATATGTTATACCCTACCATCAGATGAGCAAAGAAAAAGACACCACCTAGTAATTCTTCCAAAACTTATATGCTTGGCTTTTGGTTCATGACAATTTCTGTCCTATGATTTCTGACCAATTTAGAAAGATTAATCTATGGAAACTAATGATACCCCGTGAAATGGAAAGCCACACTAACTCTAGAAATCTTCTCCTTTGTTTTCTAGGAAATGGTCAGACCAGGCATCAGATAATGGAGTTTTCAACTAAACAGTAAAGCATCAATACATATGGGGCTATCAGTCATTTGCAAATAGACTTGAGAGGGCTATTTTCAACAATATTACTTGTGGGACCAACATTTCTAATCAAAAATGTGGCAAGCAATTCAGGGAAAGAAGGTATCAACATGTATATGACAACAAAAACAAACAGCTATTTTAGAATGATGATTGTTAGGCCAAGCACGTTTTATTCTACCCAGTTGATGACAAGACCAGGGTGCAATAGTGATGCTTTTGCAACAATAATTCAAAAGAATAACCCACGATACTAATGCAGGATATTAAACAAATGGGGTTGTTGGTAAGGAGTCTTACAGCATTTAAATTTTAAATGGACTGCATGATAGAAAGTTTAAACAGATTTAGACAAATCACTCTTTAAAATTATCTATTTCTTTTTCTAAATGTCAAATTAGTACAGATAGTGGAAGATGGAAAGCGTACCTGAAACAAGCAAGATCACTTCTTTCACCAATTAGTTGGTTGAGTGGCAGATCCTCCTGGAGTGAAACCTTTGGCCATCTTTGTTCAATACCTTGCACCAAACATACCATATTCTTTAGTTAGTTCGCCTTACATTTGCACTGGTGTGAAAGTAGAATCTACTACTCAGCTGATTCTAACTTGAAAATTAGCCAGACTTGAGCATATCATTGATCAGCCTCCATCCTTAGCATGAAAGGAGGAACACACAAAAAAAGAGAAGGAAATACCTGCCAAATCCTTTCAGAATGTCTGAAGTGGATGGATGAGCTCTTATACAGTCATACAGTCAGGCATGGTTATGAATGCACTTCATCTCTCTTGCACCACAAATCCGAGGCCCCAAAATAACTTGCAAAGAACCTTGCCAATATTCTATACAATCACATAACTTTAACAAGTGCTTGGAACTTCCAAGTTTGGTTTTGAGATAATTCAATTAATTATTAATTATACCGTAATGACAGTTTAAATATGATCCAGTTTTAATCAAATTAAGACTTTTGGAAATAAATATCATACAAAAAGCATGTCAATATATACTGCTCTATGGAAATAAAAAACTTCAATCATCCAGTTGATGCTATGTTACACTATGATACAATCTCTGCAAGTGGAACTTAAAATAGTCACTTGCCTTATTAAAACATAAAGTGAAACAAAAAGGAGCTCCTAGAAAATTGGGGCCAATTGCACCATCCACAAAAAGGAAGGAGAAACCCATGTGGAGCTATCACCTTTTGGAAAGTTCAGAACCCTGCAAACTAGATAGTCAAGAATTAACCAAATTATAGAAATTGTTATGGGATCACCACTTAAAAATTACTGTTTTTGACCATAAAGAATATGGTTATAAGATGAAATATGGCCTGAGAGAAAGAAGAGGACAATAAAGAAAACATAAGCATATATATTGCAGACACAAATTTACGGATGGATCTATTTTGGGGGCAGCTGCCCCTAGTTAGAACCAGATTAATTCAAATCATTAGAAATGTTGAAATGGTAAATAGTAGAAGAGCCAAATACATAAGATCCAGAAAACATAATAGAAAAATGATGTTAACCCATATGTGGTTTCTAGATAATTTGTATTAGTTTTCTTCTTCCATTTTCTTTAGCATTTACCAGTTTTCCTCTTAAAGGCAAGCAATAAAGATAGTTCAAGTTCAAGAAAGTTATTTTTGTTCTTATTTAAGTATGGTTTTTTGGCAGTCATTTTTAAGTAGGTTTCAAGATCAAACTTTTCCTTCTTATTTAAACCCTAACTTCATATACAAATATCAATAATGTATGTTTGCATTGTTATTAGATAAATGTATTGATATAGTATATGTTCTACATTGCTTTTACTTCATGAAGGGGATCTGGGTTCCAGTGACCTTATTAATAAGATAGATCTCTCAACTATTTCTACCGGATTGTATGGTTTCCTCCGCATATCAAAAAAAATGATATTGCAAGATATAGAACATTAAAATTCAAATGAAAAAATGTTTATAAGCTGGATTTGCAAAAAATTAGACAGTAAAACATTTCAAAACTATGTTGTTTTAATAAATTCTCATTGAAAAAGACTAAAATAACCTACTTTTTAAAGTAAGAATGATATTGTTTTGGTCTTTTCTCGTGATACTTTATTAAATCGACTTAGTTTTAAAGTGTCTTTTTGCCTAATTTTTTATAGGTTTGGCTGATAAACACTAACCTCAAATTCAAACAATTAGTCAAATAGTAAGATAGCAACTATAGAAATAAAAGTTAAGTGAAGGTTTACCTATTTTTCAAAACTTCATGTTGAATAGTTGCAAAGAACCTTCACTTAAACAACCAAGCAAACCTCTGCCCAGTGCGTCAGTGTACTTGACATCATGTATAGGAAGCTTTGATGACTTAACACGTTGAACAGTGGTAAAAGATGGCAACTCTCGCAAGATTAATTCACCTGTAACTTCATCTCCAGATGCAAAGAAAGTCTTATTTTGTGTTTTTATAATTGTAGATCTTGAAAGTCGAATGTCATTTACGTTGGCACATGTAGAGCCCAACTTCTGATAAGAGTTACTGCCCAGTCTCTTCAAGTGAACATGGGAACCTCGTACTGCCTGCCCAACTGTAGGAGTTAATACAGGTTGAGAAACAGCCATCCCATTTGAAAAGTCAAATTGTGGGCGATATGAAGCAACAATGTCATTACTGCTATGACAATAAGCAAGAGATACACAAGCTCCTTGATTCTCCATCCCAGGTACCAAGAAAGGCCTTCATAAAATCAATCATAAATTTCTTAGAACAGTCCATCACATGGTAGCAATCAACAAACTACAAAAAGATTCCTAAATCATATGTCAATGTTTCTCAGAAACATCAACAACATGATGGTATTACGATAGTTCAGTAAAAATGGTGAATGCTTACCTCCATTTCTCTAATCAAATATCACTAAACTTTACATCATCTAAGAAAGATTCATCTTTGGCTTATTGATTAAGAATCTCAAAATGGGATTTCTTGATAACCAAAGTGGGCATCAACACATTTTCGACAAAATTTTAATGTTAATAAAACTCTGGGGTGACCTTCATCAAGTTAGTAGAAGTGAAAACTGAAAAGAAATGGCATTTTAATATTTACAAGAACTAGAATAATAAAAGGGGAAAAGACACCACAAACATTTCTAAAGCTCATAGCCAGATGATTAAAACATTATTGCAAACAGTTTAAATAACCACTGTAATGCCCTGTTTCTATTCTGCCACCCTCCCCATGCAATTTGGCATCAAAACCTTTTGAATAATGTTCCATCATATCAAATAAGCCTTCTAAGTTCCTTCTGGTGATCACCATAAGTCATCAATGACTACCCAAGCTGAGCTTTATAAGATTGGTAATTCTGATAAAAGAAAAGTCAAATTACAAAATTAAAACCCCTGAGATTGACATGCTTTCATAACTTTCTTTATTTTTTCCTTTTTGGGTTTGGTGTTGTGTGGTGGGAAATGGTATAGAGATGAATAATTGCAGCTTACCTTTCCTGAGCACCACCAAAGCTCCAATGACAAAGGCCAACTGAGGATGCAGATAGTATGGGTCCAGAACCAAAAGGGAGAGTCATATTTTGTAAGGAGTGTATGGTATGAATCACGTTGCTTGTCAGACCATTCACTAATTCCATGGGCTGTGCAGTTTGGCGAATATCAAAAGCCAAAAGTGAGCCATTCTGAAACAAGGGTAAAAATGAAAAACTTAGTTGAGCTGACTAGCACCATTAAGTTAAAGAGAACAAGCTTGGCAGTCAAACCTGTAGACCAGCATATAAGTAATGTGAACTATTACTATCCCATGAACATGACCATGCAGCAGCCTGAAATACCAACATCAATGCAGTAAAAACTCAAAGAACACTGTAAGCCAGATCCAAAAATCCTGTTTCAAAGTGATTATAACAATAAATTAAAGAAAAGTGGATAGACAGTGATGTAAATGAGGGAAAGGAAATAGAGGATTAGAGGGCTTGACTGGCCCATAAAATAAAACTTTAGCAGTTAACTGCAGCCTGCTTAGAAGTTAGAACTGTCAAGCTAGAGCTTGAGCCATGCCAAATATAAGAAACCTCCAGAATAAATCACATCACAAAGTAGGTCCACAATATTCTGGATAAATATAAGTTGATAAACTGAGTGCAGAAACATGCCTTAAAACTAACAATGTCATACACGTCCTTGCACCCACTTAACCAAGGATGAAGGAACCATCCAATAAATGTTCCTAAATAAATAGCCATGGAATAAATGTTCAAGAAAGGGTAAATTTTAAAGAGTTCCATCTTCCTCCCTTAACTTATTTTCCTTTCTTTTTACCCGTTGAAACCACTCATTGCAAACAGGCATTCTTGTACAAAATTGAACATTTTTTGCCTAGAAGTTTAGTTTATACTTGATAGCAGCTGCTATTGATTACACTGCCTAGAACAAAACAGTAACTTGATGTTTTAAACCAAGTTAACAATATAATTTAGGTAAATATGTTTATACATATTTTATGCCAAATCGAGAAATATTATAAGCAATCAAATGGCTCTTTACCGGCAGATCATAGCCAAGGACGACATTGTTACTTTGTGTGCTGCAACAAATTTTAAAAGCAAGTCAATAGGAGAAAATAAAGAGGGGTATCTGGAATGTTTTAAAGGCTAACTTTTTTTTTTTTTTTTACCTGAGAACTGCTAATTTGTTGCTTAAAGATGCATAAAGGACAAGGTTGCTGTTAAATGGGGAAATTTGCAGGTCTCTGATTGCTTTAGTACCAGAAGGAAGTAAAATGTCTTCTCTTTCATATGGAGGTAACAAGCTTATCTGCAAAACAATTTTCAGAAATCTGATAGAGTAGCCTTTTACTGAAAAGTTCACATACTGATGCTGGAAGCACAATCAGTGTCAAAGTTGCACAAACTTTACCCTGGAAAAGATAGATGTTCCACCCAGCCCATGCATTCGGCGAGTCACTAATAAAGTATGGCTAGAAGTATCTACATCAAATAAACGTGCACCATTCACTTGCAGTTCTTTCTACAATGATTTAAAAAAAATAAAAATGTTTATATTACATGACAAAGCAAAATACAAAGAGGAAAGAGGAAAGAGGAAAGGATAGGGGGGAATCAGTTAAAGCATGAAAGAAAAATTCATATGAATTACAAGATAATAAAAAGCATCAATACTATGCAAGTATTCTCTAGGATTCATTATTCAATAGTATAACCTCTAATGTATCATTTTCCCACTACATTCAAGGCAAAATTTAAGGAAAAACAAATTGAATTTAGAAAAGATTTTAGTCAAATATGTTTTCTGCCACACCCATTGACAACGAAAAATTGCAAGCTGAATAAAACTTCAGTTAGCAATATCTCATCTCAACTAGTCAGCCAACAAGTTGAGAACTTGAGACGATCAAGCCAAAGCAGAATCAAACACACAGCTCAAGCAACATTTGATTTCATTCAAACCACCAGAATATATTAGCTCACTATGGCCAAGGATATATAGTCACCTGGTTATAGATATTATACAATCTAAACTAAGCCTAAGTGAATGAGATGGATTTATTTATGTTTTAAACCTGCCTATTAGAGGTCTAACTAAATCACACTTGGGTGGGTATTCTTACCACTTCACAAGCCATATTGATCAAATCCTTCACTTCTATTTAATTTTACACCATTAACATAAGTACTCTATTACCATTCTTTCCTCAACTATCAACATTCCTATTCTAATATAATGTCACAAGCTCATAGAGGACTTTCATAATAGCTGTACGTAAAACATTCTTCTTGGTGATTAACTAGAATGTTCTAGAACAAGGAATACATGTTGAAGGACTAAATTTTTCCAGATGATTTTTCTTCCTTGCCAAAATTTTCAACCCGTGGGCAAGATTTAAGGTGAAGAGACAACAGATATATGATTAGACCAAGCATCAAGTATCTTCATAATTTTGTAAGAAGAAAAGAGAAATAGGAATATATGACTGTTGAGAGAAAGAGGAACATAGGAGGAAGTAACAAATAACATACCAGCAGTACGAAAGGTCCTCTGCTAAACTCTATGTCAAAGTTGGATCCTACAAGTTGTGCATTTATATTACACCAAAGTAAAGTAAAAGGACAATTCTTTTTTGGTCCTCTAAAGCAATATAAAATATTAAACTTGAAAGCAAGAAATGCTACATAAAATTAAAGAGAGATATAATAACCAGTAACCACTGGTGAAATTTTCAAATAGCAATGGTCTTTCACCTTACATGATTACCTCTCTTCTTCAGAAGAAAGTAAGAAGTTACCTAGAGAAAGTCCTTCTTGATCTCTAATCCTATTGGCAGTCACTTCTCCAAGTGTTGCACTCTGTGCCTCTCCAAGTAAATGCTCCAAATATCTTGTCCTCTACAAAAGAAGACAACTATGAGAACATCAAAAACATACGTTGCCGTCCAATACCCAAAAAGTCCCCAGTGCCCTGAAATTCATCCCATGATGCATCAAATTCAAGTAAATGACAGCAATAAGTGACCACAAAAGAGATATTTGAACTTCAACATGGTAGGATAAACTGACCTCATATTTTATCTAAAAAAACATGTCACTACAAACTTGAACATAAGGACATAATATTAACACAAGCAAAGAACTCAAGCAAGAGATATGATGTATCCAAACTATCACAACTCAAATAATGTCAGGCTAGAGAAAACAGGATAAGCAACTTTCACTGGAGAGAAATACCACTCTAGGTAAATCAAAATCATTGTAATATATAGGTAAAGGAACATAAAATTTTAATAACACCTATTTTTAAAAGCACATTCAAGAAGTAAATTAAACCAACAGGTAATTTTAAATTAAAATTAAGAATACCTTAGTAAGTTGTTGAACTTCCATTTGCAATTCATCTTCTCTCTTTCTCCATTGAGTTTCTCTTTCTTTCCATTCAGCTTCTTTCTTGCCCCAAGAAGCAGTCTAAGCAGCGTACATTGTCAAATAAAAACTTGTTAAGCAAAATACTGTCTGGACAATTCCAAAGCAATGCCAATTTTTTTTCTTTAACAAAAAAAAAAGGGAAATTTTGTTGTTGCTCTATTAAGCATGCTCATCATTTTTTTTGGTGAAATGCCTTTAGCCTCAAAATTTGGGTCATTTGCACAAACTAATGACATACTATTAACATCAGGTATCCAACAAGTTTCTAAAATCTAAACCTGTATAGCTTAGCGTTACCTTTTGCACTTTCCCTTCAGTAGCAACAATCTGCAATGCGAACAGTTTTCTAACGTCTTTTAACGTACATTTCTTCTTGCATTGAGGACACTAGAAAAAGGAGCAAGGTAGAAATTGAAGGAAACCAAATATATATATATATATATATATATATATATATATTAAATAAAAAAGGGTCAGCCCCAACATTCAGAGAAACTACAATGCGGTGTGATGATCATAATCTCTACCTTTCTTGAACTTTGATTTTTCCGTAACCATTTTTGGATGCATGAGAAGCCATAAATGTGTCCACAAGGAAGACAACTACAGAAAAATATATATACGATTTGATATATAATTGGTAAATTCAAAGTTAAGAAACCAGAACCAGTTTCAAAGAAAGATAAGAAAAAAATATGGAAGAAATTTGAAAGTACGGACCAGATATGGTGATCAGCAGAAGTGGTCCAAGCTGCTTCCATACAAATAGCGCAGAACAAGCCATCAATTTCGGTGCAGCTCCTCTCCTTCCCTTGAGATGCGCCTCCGCACTCTGCACCACCCGAAATACACTTGTCTCCTCCTCCAGGGTTGCCAACTCTCCGTTCCTCCACCTCTCCACCGGAAACCCTAGGCGACTGGCTCAGTGGAATGTACTCTTCTACTTCTGATCCTCCTTCCTGCGTTTCTTCATCTTCCTCTTCTCCCTCATTCTGCGTTTCTTCATCTTCTTCTCCGGATTCCGTTCCTGCCAGGAGTTCAAACACGCCGCTGCTGATCCGTCTAATCATTGTTGGAATCAAATCGAATTATGAGATTTTGTGTTTCTTTCGAGTTTTTAGATGAGGGATTGG
>BPVZ01000145.1:353992-368544 GCA_020521535.1 Rubroshorea leprosula | reverse complement strand
ATGTCCTTATTAGTCATTTAATGTTAAATAACAATCGCTAATCATTGTATAGCCAAACAGTTATATTTATCAAATTCACTATTTACCATCCGTTACTCACTTTTCGCTAGTCACCATCTGTTATCCGTTAACCAACACCTGCTACCTGTTATCGCTATCCACTACCTACTATCTACTATCCACTGAATTTTAACCGTTGTACCAAACAAACCCTAAACATCAATTTTTACGCCATACTTATAAAATAAATTACAAGTATCCATCCGTAGGATTACCAAGGACCAAAAACTTAATGACTCATGTTAAAAGAATAAAGAAATAACCAGCTATATTTTAGCTTGCCAAACAGTCGTTTAAGTAATTAATGACCTATTAGTTTTAGTAGAAAAAATTTAATTTTTTAAATAAAATTTTAAATTTAATTTTTATAAATAAAAAAAAGTCATGGTAAGAATTTTTTATGTAACTTAATTTTAAAGTAATTAATTTCAAATAATGAGAGATTAGCAAAAAGAAAAAAACCACCCTATTATCCTATAACAAACTATAAAATCAATGTCATCAAAAAATTAGAAGGGAACACCTAAGTCTTGCTATCCAATTATTTTAAATCAAATTAAAAGATGCATCTCAACCTAGGTGAGATTCCAATCCCATCTCAAATGTATATCTGTATAAAAAATAAATAGAAGGACCAAATATTAAGATTCCTTTTCTTTTGATTTAATGATTTGTTAATATGATTGGTTAATACTAGTAGGAAGAGTTAGATTTTCCTTAAATAAGTTTTTAAATTTGAATTTTGTGAATGAAAAAATAAATTATGGGAGAGCTTTTCTTTAATAAAATTTAATGTAATACAATTTTAAATTATTTAGACTCCAATATAATTACCAATAACAAAATATAAATACCAACAAAATTAAGAAGCCTTTGCTTTTGATAGTTATGATATTACAATCCAGTCCAGATGTACTGTAAGAAGTTTTTCTTCGAAAGGTAAGTGAGAGACCAATATTTCAACCATGCGCAAATCGTAATCGGCATCGAAAAGCAGAACGGCTGAACGAGCAGCATACTAGCGGAGAAGAAGATTGAATGGCTCAAACAATCTCTTACATAACCGGCGCGCAGCTTCTCTCCCTCAGGCGACGCCCAAATATCGCCATAATAGACGTCAGGTTCAATCAAAACCTTCTCTTTCTCCTGTTTTCTTTCCTTTTTCTGGCTCAGTTTTTTATTCTTCTTCTCTCGTCTGCGATGATTTAAGGGACGAAGAGAGGAGTTATGATGGGCACATAGCGGGGTCTCTGCACTACGCCAGTGACACCTTCAGTGATAAGATATCCGATCTGATTCAAGATGTCAAAGGGAAAGATACCCTTGTTTTCCATTGCGCTTTAAGCCAGGTTTTGTTCTTGTTTCGACTCTATTTGGTTTCAAAGTTGTTATCTTTTTTCCAATGCATAGCTGTTTTATCGACCCCCCTCGCCGTTATCTGTGATTAGTTGATTTTTATCTAATTTTGACTTAGGATGTCTGATGGGCTAATTGAAGTAGCTTTTCATCTTGGTTGGATTCTCTTCTTATGCATTAGAGGATTTAGGTGTTTCTTAAAAGTCCATTTAACTAGATGGTAGGTTTTAAAAGTTTTTGTTGTTATTATCACTGACATTTCAAGTAGCTGTCATATGCCAAAAATCTGGACATGGATATGAGGAATTACCAAATTAGTGGCATTTGGTTGACTTTGCAACTATTTTTCCTTCTGTCTTTTCTCACAGATAAGTTTTCTCCATGTGAAAATTTGCAAGTTGCAAGGTTTATCTCAGTTTGTTGGGTAGGATTATTTAATTCCAGACAAACGATGTCTCATCTACATTCTATCTCATGTACATTCATCTTGTGTTGAGTTTGCCATATAAGCAATTCAAGCAGTTTCTCATCAAACATTATCTGCCTCAACGTGTATTACCTTACCAGTGCTTCATATCATAAGGATTTATCTCTTTTGAACCACCTTTTTGCTTAGCCTGGCATGGTGGCATCTATGGTTGGCACTTGATAGTTTCTTTTGAGTTTGGGGAGAGAGCTATGCTTGCTCAAAGTGTTTTTCATGCATCCTGCATTTATTAGTCTCAGATGCTGTATCTTCTGGGTTCTATCCTTGTTTGGATTTCTTAGGCCCCTTTCCTTTGCAGCTTGTTAACTCATAGTTCACTAGTCAATTGAACAGCTTTACACAATCAACTTCACTCCTTGTTCCAAATTTGATATGGTTAAAGGTTCGTCAACAGATTAACCAGCTTCCTTGTCTGCTTATACAAATGACATTGGATATCCTGCATGAACTTTATCAGATCCAACATGATCTCTGATAGTGACATGCTGTTGAAGAAATAGCATATGAACTAGCGTGATATGTTTGCTGAGTATTTGCTAAATTTCTGGTATTTGAGGTTTCCTTCTGCAGTTCTGCCATATGATGCAATCTCTGACTTCTTCATTTTTGTTTATTTAACTGGTTCTGTTTGATAAGAATGCAGTCTATCATCATGCATTCTTCTGAGCATCATCAGGAATGAAACTCTGTAATCTATATATTTGTCCCTATCTCACGAAAGCTATTTTCTTCCAGGTCCCAGCCTTCTGTTCATTGAAATCATGTAGCAATACATTGCCATTAGATAGATCATAAAGTTTCATGCACATGTTTGACAATGCTGCATTGGTTCTTTGTAGTTTGTAGAGGCAGTACCATGTTATTGGAACTCACATGAGTAGTTTGTAACTTTGTATTATTTATCAAAACTACTCACAACAGTTCACCCCATGTCTCTTCGTCTTGTTAATGATGCACTATACTCAAGACCTTGATCAAGCAGAATGGCTTTGTTGAGTGATGGATATATCTGGTACTTCGTTTACAGGTCCGTGGCCCAACTTGTGCCAGGAAGTTTGCCAGTCATCTAGAGGAGACGAAGGAAGACACTGGAATAAAAAGTGTGCTGGTATTGGAGCGTGGCTTCAATGGCTGGGAGGCTTCTGGTAGACCTGTTTGTCGCTGCACTGACGTCCCTTGTAAGGGCAAGACTACATAAGGATCTAGTGAAAGTTATTCTTGGCTGGAAAGCAAATATATTGTCATGTTAGCAATGGTATATACTGATTCCAGACAAGGTTTTCCTTTAAATAGGATACGTTTATTGTCACTGAATTGCATACTTTTAAATCATATATTTGACACTTGGCCTAATGGAAGTGCTTTATAGTCCGAAGGTTTAAAATTCATACTAGTCCTAACTGCATCTACAACTAGTAAGACATGTTTCTCTGATTCTCCATCTTGTATTGTGTTGATGACCTACTCATTCATGGTATGGGCTAACATATTCATGTATTCTGTATTTACTTTCATAATTGAAATCCACATCCTCTAAGCAACGTACCAATGGTTCAGAGTTTAAATTTTCATGTTAGTATTGTGGAATTGGTAACAAGGAGTTTGTAAAGAAAGGATTGTTTTTATCGTATAACTTATTATCTAACATATAAAAAAAAATTTATAATTGAAATCTACTACTTATGAAACATCAAAAATACTAATTCATATAATGAGTATGGTGTAAAATTAACTTTATTTAGAATATCCATAAAAAGAAAAAGCTAAAATAAGAGTTATATATTTTTATAAAAAATTTATTAAAGGAAAAAATGTTTATCAGCTTTATTTTTTAAAGATTAGAAGGAAAATTATTTTAAAATTACGTCATTTCAATAAATTTTTATTGAAAAAAATTAAATTATTTTATTTTTAAAGCATACATTAAAGTAATTTTTATCTTTTTTTTTTTTAATTTTTTGAAGATAAAATGAATAAACACTTAACCCTTTTATTAAATTCCCAAGAGATGAAAAACTTGAAAAACAAAAATAAATAAACCTTCTATTGGCCCAAATAAAAAGGTTGGGGTATCCGAGCAAATTGGATCCGGATTGAAAACAAACCCGCTCCTATTCCATTAGAATTTTAGGAATTAGGACCCGAGTATTCTTGTGCAGACTTTAGAATTCAGGCTTTAGAATTCAGATCAAAAGTTCAAAACCCTCAAAAATCACAGGAACAAAATCGTTGAAATTCTCCCGATTCAATCGCTAATCTTCATCAAAATCCCTCAAATATGGTAAATTTTTTTCCAGTTTCTCTGTTTATCGTTAGTAATTGTTGTTTCGTTGTGTTCTCATTCCATTCCCAATTCGACATTGTTTTCAGGTTTGTCTAGTTTGCCTCTTACCACTCTTTCTCATCCCGGTCGTCAACATATTGCCTCTTCTCTTCGATTACATCATGGTGAATTTAAAATTCATTTGTTTCTAAATCCCAATTGTTCTTCTTCTTCTTCTTCTTCGATTATTATTTAAATTCTGAATTTTTTTATGGATGAATTGTTTCTTGTTATTTGAACTTTCAGGGAAAAATCTATGGACTTTTTGGATGGGAATATCGGAAACCGGAAAGGGTTCCTCCGGCGTGTCCTTATAGACCAGCAGCTGCCAAAAAGGATGTCACTAGTAAAGTACGTAATTTTACAAGCAAATTATATGTATTTATTTCCTTTTGATTGTTTTGATTGGAATTAGTTCCCTCGGTTATTTATTTCTAGGCTTGTTTTGTAGTATGGAAGTGGTGTGGTTATGGCCACCCAAAAGTTTTTTAGTTTGACTGATATTAGTAGTTTTTTTCTTAAACATCTAATTATAATATCCGAAAATATCAGTTTATAAACTGATTTTAATTTGTTAAATAATAAATATCAGTTGTTTTATTAGTTATTAGCTATTAGCTATTTTAACAATTTAGTTGGCCTTAACAAAATGATGGGTGGCCATAACCAAACTCGTATGGAAGATGCTGTAATGTTTCTAGTCCTTTGTATGGATCCATCATGTGATTATCAGTTCTAAACTGTAAAGCTTTGAGAGTTCGATATAATTATCATAGGCAGTGCAGTGTTTGAAGTGGTTTATGGTGTGCTATTTTTGCTTCATTGTGATGAAGGTGCCATTTTTATTGTTTTGCATAATGAGATCTTATGGGCTGTCTTTTGATGATCATCCCCTTAGCCGTGTGTAAAGGGTGCTACAAGGGACCAGATCTGCCTTGAGTTCTTATACATTTGCTGGCATATGCTATTTCAGTTAATTCACTAATTCTGTGTGACCTTGGCCCATGTGACTTGGATCTTTGAGCAAGACATAAATGGTGGTTGACCTCCATTTTTTGACTTGGTTTATCAATCGATCTGATTTGTTGATACATTTTTGATATTTTGACAAAGGTGAACCTTAAGATCCTATCCTGGTCGGCCACTACATTTGATCTAGTTCAGTAGTGTACATTCACTTTCTAGAAATAAACACATAAGTTTCATACATTTTGAGATGTGTTTTGTTATTCTCACAAGTCACGCACAACTCATAATTGATTGCTTGAACCGTTCCCTGTGGTGCTGATTGAGTGAAAGTTCTGTTGTTCACTATGATCTTAACACTTAACTCACAATTTTGTGTGCACTTGTCTTCATGCATGGTTCTCCTCAAGTTGCTAATGCCCGATGTTTTTCCATTCTTCTGACAGGAGGGAGCGGAACCTGAACCTGGTTCACAAGAGTCTGTGTCAAAGCTGGCAGGAGAGGTAGATACCAAGCAGGACTGATACTGAAATTCGATTGCCTTGTTTGTCATTGTTACTAACCATAAATGAAACCGTGCTTCTCTAAATAAACTTCTTCATTTGTTGGATTCAGGAAGAAGATTAGTAAGATATAAAGTTCACGTTATCTATGTGTGTACTGAAAGACATAAGTTTTTGGTTTGGACTTGCAACGATCGTTTTACTCTCCCATCTGTTTCTGTTATTGCATCATGTATCTCGGCTCATTAACAAACAGTAGTCTTTGTTCCCATCTAAGTTCATACCAAGGTGTCTATTTGATGCCATATCCTATGCTTAGTTTGTCCACAGTCCACACCATCGCATATTTACTCATGCCGTTGTCGGTGGCTTAAACTTTTTAAAACCTTTTTAAACTTTACTCTCTTTTAAAAAAAAAAAAAAAGGTAAATATTGGGGGAAAAAAATAAGACCATGGAGTCTGTCTCCTCGAGTAATTCCCTTCTCGTGACCTAGCAAATCTTTGCTAATGATCCAGTAGGGACCATTGTCACACGGGGCAAGTTCTTGTGGTTAGGTCACCATTTGTAGATTTTGACATCAAATTAAGCACTCGGATTAAGTCCTAATACTCATTATTTTACTTGTAAATCATGTTACCAACTATCAGTTTGGTGTACCAGAAAGTTTGATCTGTGTCAAGAGAAGGGCTGATTTAGTGCTGAAGTAAGAGAAGGTGGAGCATGCTCTTGTCCAACCAAGCAAGTAATCTTAAATAAATTTGGAATCAATGTGGGCTTAATTTGACATCGTTGGTTTGTAGTTGCTTGTAGGTTTTTTTTTTTTGTTCTTTTAACACTCTAAAAATATATAAAAAATATTTTATATATTTAATATTTATTTTAATTAATATTTTATATATCTTTAAAATAAAAAAAAATATATGAAAACTAAAAGATAAAATACCGAGAAATATTGTGAAATGAACCTGTGGTCAGAGAATCCTGTTGAATTCAACTGCTGATAATCTGATATTAGTCTTTTAGTGGTTTGCAAGACAGCTAAGGAAACGTAAGGCATTATAATTCCCTAATTTATAAGAGTAACCTCGTTTTCAATTACTGGGTCATTTCTAAAAGAATGTTGCTTTCGTGGGATTTAGTTGGGGGTTAAGCTCTGAACCTAATTAATTAGATGTAATGTAAGAAAAGGAGAGCATTGGACCGTTAAGTGAGACACGAAGTTAGTTGCCAATATAAGAATATTGTTTTTTTGATTATATTATTTCTAATTCAGACTGATATTTTTTTGGTCAAACTGAAAAACAATATTCTGCTAGCAATGTATACATAGTTCACATCTTCTCAAGTGAACCTATTTGTAGAACTATAATTGGGATAACAGGAAAAGTCTCATACCATTATTCAGTGGACAATCAATAGCCGCATCTTGTTCTTATGGTCTTTATATTAGAATTTGTGTAAATGGAAGTTGTTTCTTACAAATACAACAATCAATAATAACCACGTTTTGTTCCTATGGTCCTCATATTAAAATTTGTATAAATGGTAGTTGTTTCTTATAAATAGAACAATCAATACTGATAGAAAAAATGTGCAAATTACCTCTCATTTACATAAAAAAAATTTTATGGTGACAAATTGTGTTAATATTTTTTTAATGAAAATTTACTTCAATTTTAAGGGATGATATGTACCTTTTAGCTTTTACCATATCAATATTGACAATTGTTTCTTACAAGTAAGGGTTAGCTTTGTTACATAATTTACCCATTTTCATCTAAACTATGGTTAAGCTATGGTTGAGCTATGGTTTCTTGATTGTGGAATCTTATACCATTTTAAACCTCTTTTTACTTACCTAATCCCTTGACCAAAATGCTAAGTTCACCACCATGCCTACTCTAGACTCTCCCCGTACTCTCCTCCTCTCTTTATGTTGTCCAATGAAGTAAGGACATCCAATTTCAATATTGCTTAAAACTGAAGAAAGGACAAAAAAAAAAAAAAAAGACAAATTAAGATTCTAAATTCATCTTTCCAGCATTCAATGGAATCCTTGTCTTCCCACTATGGTCTCCTACATTAATTTACTCCGGCCCGTACCCACCGCTAAAAACTTACAATTCCACATTTCTTTATTGAATTTTTTATTTTATATTTTTAGGGTACAAAATAAATGTGTAATAAATATATTTTTTTATAATTAATTTTTATTGAAAGTATAAATATTAATTTTAATTAATTAATTAACTAATTAAAATCTTTTACGTGTAAGTGATATTAAAATATATGTTAATTTTTATAATTTTTAATATGAGTTAATTACAAAAAATATATTTATCGCACTCTTAACATGTTCTTTTAAGATACAAGTTACACAAACCCTTCTCTGTTTTTTAAAGCATGACCCCCCTCAAATTAAATATCCTCAATTACAAATGATTTTTAAAATTGGTTAATTTTTTTTTTTTTCCTTAATTGGCCAACAAATTAATTTAATATAAATTGTGTTTAATTATAGATTTGTACACAAATTACAGAAGAGGTAGGTACAATACAATGCATAAGCAACAAGAAGGCTAGTACCAATGGACAGCATGCGTCCCACTTGGTTCATGAGGATCATAGAACACATGTCAAATTACTTTTTCCTTAAAAAAATTTATTTTGCAATTTAAAATAGTTTTGTTGTTCTTTGGATTCTTGCATTTAATATCATCTTGAAATTTCCGCGTAATTTCGCAGTCAATATTCTATCATAAGTTTATAATATATATAGTATGTTATGATTATGGTTGTGTCGGATTAAAGATATTTGCATTAAATTATACTTCTCTTAGATCTCTCTCAAAAATCCAAGCTTGATGCAATTTATAAATCAAATTTATTTGTCAACTATCTAAGTGAATTATTAATAATATCTTTTAAATAAAAATAAGATATAGAGCGAAAGTATAAATAATAAAAAAAAATTATCTTTCATCATATAATTTAAAATATATAAAAAAAGAAGTCAAACTTACCTTACCGACCATACATGGAGAAAGTATAATATATATTTAGGAGTAATTTTTTGAAGAAATTAATGTTTATCCATCACTTTTTTAAAAATTAAAAGAAAAATTATTATAAAGTTATGTAATTTTAATAAAGTATTATATGAAATGATAAAAAAATATTTTAATTTATACTTTAAAAATAAAGTTTTTTTTTTTAATCAGACTATATCCGGCTATCTAATATTCTTAATTACCACATGACCACGGACCAATAGAAACCAAAGTCACCCCTAAACAGTAAACACCCGACCCCAAATAATAATAAAAAAAGCCTCCAACTTCTCAACAATTACAACGAAGCTACCCGACCTTTTCCCAAATTTGCAAAAATAATTAAACAGTGAGTTTTTCATCTTTTATGCTTAACAATTTTAAGAGGCCATTTGATGGAACTTAAAAAACATTTATTTTAAAAGTACTATTCATTTCACATAGATTTAAAATTTTATTAGAGAGAAAAACTCAAAAATTATCTTTTAAAATAAGTTTTAATAACTTTTTTCAAAACTTAATTACTTAAAAAGTTAATTTTAAATATTTATCTCTAATAAAATTTTAAACTTATGAGAGAGAATAATAATTTTAAAACAAGTGCTTTTTAAGCTGCACACCTCATATGATTTTTTAAGTCCATTTATTTCCTAACTATTTTCACACAAGCACAAAAAAAATGTGTTACAATTTAAACCGTAAAATATTAAGTAATCCCTAATATTGAGAGACAACTCCCATCTAATGTTTGATATTTTACAATCCGATTCCGTTTGAATTACGAAATGCCAAACTCATATGTTCAAAAATTAACGTAGTTAGAACTTATCCTTGGATGATGGTGACACAAAAACAACACAATAAAATAGCGGCCATAATTTTGGTCAAAGATAAAAAGCAGTTGATTCCCGTTTTCAAGCATGTGCTTTGCTTGCATAAGAAGGTGGATCGCTGTCCTTTTCCAATAACGTACTAGGTTTTAGGTTCTTTGTATAGTTAATTACATATTTTTTTAAGGGCTTGGATCCCCCTTGCCAAAAGGGGTTTATGAGTGGAGCACAGGAGCGGACTTTGATTGGGTATTTATCCGTTTTCTCACTATCTTTTAGCTGTGTTTGGTTGAACCTTCTTGAAGAAGTTACGAACCATAGAAAGTGCTGCTCATCTCTCTCTGAATTGTATTGACAAAGTCTTTAATCAACTAAACTTAACTATACTAGACCTTGCTTTTACAGGAGATTGTGCTTTAAATTTTTTTTTTTCCTTTTAAAAAAGCCAAAGACAAACTTCTTAAGAAACTGAGAATTTAAGGGATGTTTGGTGGAACTCATCTCACAAAATTTTCAAATATGTTGGAGGAAAATTTTAAAACTAGCTTTTCAAAATGATTTATAAGCAAGTTTTGAAAAAGTTAGTGTTCACTTAATAGATCAATTGGTGAGTCAATTTCCAAATAATAATAATAATATTTTTCTATTAACTAAAGGGTTGGCCTATTAAAGTTCAATATTCTTGTGAATTATCACCATCCGAAACATTTTTTGCCATCTCTTAAAGTTAATATTGCCTCTATGTAAAATATGCAAAACAAAAATTTTATACAAAAGAGTAAATTTTGATCTTAAATTATTGAAGGTTGCAAAAGGTAGTCCTTTTGTTGGGAGCAAAGATGGCCCCAATAATTCACACTCAACGGAGGAGGGTGGCTCATACTTTGGGCCAATTGGGAGAATTTCAAGGCGTCACGGAGTAGCGTCACATTGAATTAGCAATTTATGTGTATGCTATGCTCGGTTCACATTATTGTAGAGAGGGAAAAGAAGAAAGTAACCCTCTCTTGGTTTTATTGGTTGCCTAGTCTTTATCTTTGCTGTAATTAACTTCGAAAGATAACCTACTTTGTTTTTTACTCGAGCAAGTTAATGGCTCTTTAGCTTTAAATTTATGACCTTGATATGAGAATATAGCTTTAAAAAAAAAAAAAAAAAAGAAGAAGAAGAAGAAGAAAAAGCAATCAGTATAGCGTCATTGTGATCTCAATTCTTTGTATGGAAACGAAAGAATTTCGAAAAAGAAGCGAATTCATAATGAAAATTTGACATATGAACCAAAACAGAGGGGAGTATCTAATTTAACATTAATTAATGGGTAATAGGTAAAATAACCCATCTTATATTTCAGTTCCATGTTTCTTTCTTCTTCTTCTTTTTTTTTTTTTTTTAATGTTGAGTTTTCTCTTGTAATAGTTCTTAAAGTATTACTTATTGGAAAGGTATTTTACTATTCAAATTGTAAAATAGTAAATTCATTATTTATAGTCCTTCCTCTCTCAAAAAAAGGGATATTTTTTTATTAAAATTTGTCCAAGATAAATTATCATTTTTTCATATTTTAAGGGAGAAATAATTTTTTTACCTAATTTAACCTTATTTTTATTTATTAATTTTAATTATTCATTTTACCATAGAAAATCTTCTTTTATTTTTATCTTTTTTTAAAGAATAAATTTGCCCAAAATCTTTAATGTCTCCATTAGGCTCAAGTAAGAAAAAAATATGACAAACTCTTATTGCAATCGAGTTGATTCTTTTAATATAACACATGTTTAGTTAAAGGTAAATCATTCAATGTTAAATTAAAAAATTCATAAGAAAATACCTCTTTCTTAATCTCTTTAAATAATTTGATCTTAAGCCTTAGCTACTAAAGTGATAAAAAAATATATGTTACCAATTAAATTACGACTCCTTGAATAATCAATTTTGTCAACTAACTCCATTATTACTAGCTAGACTTTGATTTGTGAAGGATGACAAAGAAAGTGATTCCTATTGTCTCATCAAATATCACAAAGATATTTGAGTTACCAAGTTAGATACATGGAAAAAAAAAAAAAAAAAAAAAAACACAAAGTTGGATATATATAAATGGTCTCCATCTTTTTGCTCAACCCACTGAAAGCTACAAAAATCTTTATTATAACAAAGTTAAAGCTTAAAACATTGCTCGGCATGTCATTTTCTTTCCCTCAAATTATATCACTAATATGCATGGCACGAATGCAATTCTTGTATTGACTTTTTTTTTTTATAAGTATAAAAAAAATTCAAAATAGAAATCCATGATGGTGAGAAAACAAAGCTGAGAGTACGTGGGATCACTTCCCCCGTTGGTTTTGTTCTACTTGTACGAGACATGAGTGTCTTATGGGGTTTTTTTTTTTTTTTTTTCAAGCCATTATGATGCTCGATATTATTGATGTGGCAATTTTTCACGAATTGGACAATAATTGTGAGTTCTATCCGATGTGAAATATTCTATTTTTTGATGTGGAGGATGTGAAATATTGTTTTCTTTAGTGTTTTGGATTGATGAAATATTGCTAGCACTACCATAGTTCGTATTAAATTTGTTAAAATAAAGTAAAAATTTTCATAATTTTAGCTTAATTGATTGATTATAAAAATATTATTTGATAATTAATAAAATAATTAATATTTATTATTTAATAAATTAAAATTAATTTATAAACATATATTTTTAAATATTATAATTAACTGTTTAAGAAAAAATTATAAATTAATAAAATTACAATTAAATTGATGGCTTAACAAATTTAATGATGGCAATAACCTCAACCGACTGTCATATAGGAAATAATTATGTGGTCCATCATGTTTTTTTTTTTTTAATTGTACTAGTCCCACAACTTTATATAAATTAACTTGATAATTTTATATAGAAAATCAATGAAAATTAAAAAATTTGATCTAAGTAAAAACACTTAATAAGAACTATATATATATAAAACAAATTTCAGTTATTATCTATTTACTACATAAAATTATTTGATCAAATTTAATAAAAAATTAAAATAAAACAACTAAATCTAATTGAAAGGAATATATATTTTTTTCTTTGGTTTAATGATTAGGGTGTTTTTGAATAAATTTGAACACGTTTCCATTCAATGCTAATCCTTTTCCTATTTGGATTAAAAACAAACCATCTACACTAAAAAATAATTGTAAAACTCATAATAAATGTGTAGTTGTTTAGAACTAGTAAGATTGTTACTATTAGTTTTTAATTTTATATTTTAATTTATTAAGAAAATTCTATCACTTAAGCATAGAACAGGTAAAAATTAATATTTTCTTGAAAGTAAAGGTACCTTTTCAGTCATTTAATTATTTTCATAATATTAGGTAGTGCAGTAACTTGAGTTCAACTTGTCGTTTAAAAAAATAACTCGAGTTCAACACTACCACTTCTGAAAGAATATTAATTAGCATCATGTTGTATATAGTTTTTGAGCAACATAATAATTTGCATGTGTTTTAGTTATTAATATTGTATTAACAATTTAAAATGCTAGAATTTAAAATATGTAAGTATTAATTTTGTAAGTTATATTTAAGATTTAGATTTTAAAATAAATATTTAAAAAATTAATTTTTGAAATACATTAAATTAATAATAAGAAGAATGTGCCTACGAAAACATTATGGAAGAAATTAGTCTCGAGGTAAAAGTTGGTCCTACTCTTAACATGCTTTAACTGTCCAATCAGATAAAAAAAATAAAGAAAACAACCATTTAACATACCGGCAGCCAGCCACAAAAGCAGCCCATGATTGGCCGGATGGGAAACGCTAACCACTGCCTGTTTTTGTTGTACGAGACATGATTTTTATAAGGTGGGTTTTCAAGCGTGTCACTTGACATGGATGTGGAATAGTTTTCGGGCAATGTTTTGAGAGTTCCATCGGATGGGAAATATTGTTTTTCTCTTTTATTAGGATTTGAGTCTTGGACTTCGTAAGTGAGACATAGCTAATTCTATTTGAAAATGTATGTGTAGCATAAATTGCTTTATATTATATAGTTCTAATTGTTAAACGACTCTTCCAAAACTTATCACTATGCATTAACATAATAATTTTTCAAATCAAGATTCATTTGGTCTTCACACTTATTCCCCATTAAGGTAGAGTTTAAGTGTTATAATCTTCTTCACTTAAATCTAGATGTCTTTATTAAATCGAATCACAATTAAAACAAGACTCATTGTACCACAAGTATGAAATTCACAGCATAGGTCTATAGTTATGAGAAGTAACTACTCTAATACTAATTGAAATGACCTGAATTGAAACTCATTATTAATCTAATAACTTTTTAAATCAAAACTTACAAGTTTTCAAATTTTTAAATTCAAATTATTAATAATAGTTTGTCTTTACGCTTATATATCATACTCATTTACAATTCTCCACTAACGTGAGATTTAAGGCATTACACTTTAGTGCTTTTTAGTGCTTGAATCAATTCTAATAAATTGCACAACATTTTACATACTCATAAGTAAATACTACAACTACTTGAATTCAATACCTCCACTTCAACCAAACCCATTTGGGAGACTACTGAAATCCCCAAAATGAAAATCCAACCATTTTATTTTCCGCTTAAGTATCCAATAAGAGTCAAAATGGAATTGAGCAAGGGTTAGGAAATAACATGATGAAATCTAACGGAAAATTGAGAACAATTAAACCACAACAATAAATTTAAATCTTAATTTACTTGCTCATCAATTACTCTAAGGCACCAAAACAATCCCAAATAGCAATCAATTTATAAAATCATAAAAGAGAAATCCACAACAATCACAGAAGTTTTTGCAAACCAAATCATAAGACATGGATATTGCTGGGGAAAAAAAAAGCAATCCAAAGTACTTGCTAAGGAAAAAAAAACCAATCCAAAGTACCTAAGGAAAAACTATAGATAGCTATGCAA
>BPVZ01000145.1:309932-322749 GCA_020521535.1 Rubroshorea leprosula | reverse complement strand
TTTTTATTTAGAATTTATAATAAAAAATTAAATTTAATCTATTAAAAGTACCTTTTATAATCTAAACTAAAAAAAGAAAAGTATCCTGTGTTAGTTTGTAGGATTGATTTTTTTTTTTTTTGGTACATAGTTTGTAGGATTGATTGATGAGAACGAACAAGTTAGAAGGCTAAATGTAAATTCCAGCTGCTAGTGCTACTGTTGCCAAAATCTAATCCAACGAACAAAATGGACACAGCAAAGGCAACAAGTCAACAACTACTAGTAAATGGACGAGCAAACAACAAGCGGAAGCGAACCAAGGGGAACAGAACACAGCACCGACTCTTTTTTTCTCTGTACCACACCACAGTGAGAAACCAACAAAGAATTTTTTTTAAAAAAAGGTGCTCAGGTGACTCTTCCAATATACGCCGGCGGGAGAAGAAGATATGGATATCCTGAAGGATGACGTGGTGACTATTAGACCGCCGAAGGAAGAAGGAGGCCCTCATGTTATCACCGTGAACTGCCCTGACAAAATTGGATTGGGATTGGATTTGTGCCGTGTCTTGCGTGTCTTTGGTCTGAGCATTGTTAAAGGAGGTAAGCCAACGATAGAGTCTATCTATTTGTGTTTTTCTCAATTTTTTTAGGGGAAATTATTTCAATTTAGAAGAAATTCGGTTTGTGATGTTTCAAATTTTTAGAAAGATCTTTCTTTTCCTATTTTCTTTGTAGAAGGGTTTTTTTTTTTTAATTCAATAAAAATGATGGGAATTTGAGCTTTTAGTCAAATTTGAAGAAAAAAAAAAAATCTTGCGGGATTTTTGAAATTTTAATTTGATTTTGAGAAGTGAAGAGTGTTGGCTATTTTTGATATGATTTTCTATCTTTTTGTGCGTAGATATATGTACAGATGTGACATGGTGCTACATAATTTTTTGGGTTGTGACCAAATCGTCTGAAAAATGGGGTTCATCAAGATGGGAATTGTTGAAGAAGAGATTGATGGATGCATGCCCTTCCTGCTACTCAGTTTCTGGGATTTCCTATTACTGTTCAGAATTGCAGTCACCAGAGCCTCCTGATGTGTTTATGCTGAAGCTTTGTTGTCATGATAGAATAGGGCTTTTACACGGTACTTATTTTGTTCTTTTTCTCCCTTTTTATTTTGTTTTCTGGGTTAGGTGTTCAATTCTTTTTTAGGTACTCTTGATTTGTAAAAAGTTTTCACCCTTATTTACATAATTATTCATTTTGATCTTCTAGTTTGTGTTCTCAACTTTGCATAATTGTTCGAATATTATAGGGAAAAAGAACATGATATCCAATCTATCCATTCAGAATTCATATCAAGCATGAAGGGATGGTCTTTTGCATCTTCTTCGTTGCATAAAGTCTTTTGATTGTGATAGGGGTGTTTTATTGAAGAATTTGCATACTGAAATGTTCACAATAGTGCAACAAAATTAAGTGTTAGAGGTTTCTCTTGGCAGATGTGGCAGGAGTTCTCTGTAAGCTTGAGCTCATTATAAAGAAAATGGAGATGTCTACTACCCCAAATGGGAGAGTCATAGACCTATTCTTCATTACAGACACCAGGTTTTGCTTCGTTGTTATGATCTCCCTAAAATTATACTATGCAGTTATCTTTGACAACTGGTATCATTCTCATTGAAGTTGTTAATATAATAGTGCTGCCGATTTTACATTATGGTCATTAACTGTGATCTATTAGTTTACTTTAAAATGACTGAAAATTCACCTGGAATCGCAATAACACTAGGGTACAGGTTTAGTCTGTTTGCTGGTCAAACTACAAAAAGACTTACATAAATGCAAGCATTTGTGTACATATAGGAGAATTCTTAGTGTTAGATATAGAAGAAGCCGGGTAATTAATCTCTACGCTTCTCTTTCTACAATTACTCTTTGAGAGCATCTCTCTTTAAAATATTGAGTATTGCTGACTTGAGCGTTGGAGTGTTTTCCCCGAGGAAACAACCTCGGGATTTTCAGGTGTAGAATCAGTTAAGGACTTCAACAATGTTGGACTGCGAAGCTGCCCAAACATTTGGCGCCGTCTGTGGGAAACCGAACAAGGAGTCGTGTGGCTTAACTTGCTGAAAGATAATATGGTTCGTACCTTTACAGGAGGCCGCCCTCCAAGAAATGAAATGGACGAACAAGAGGACACTCATGTATCTGAACCCGGCTTGAATGACTTTAGGCCAATGCCAAGAAATCTTTTCGTAGGAGGAGCTGAACAGGATCACCTAAGCGAGATAGATGATGAAAGGACACCAACTGGGTATGCGACCCAACCTGAACAGTTCCAAGTTCCAATAGGAACAAGACAAAGATCTGCTAGACCGTGCAATTCACGACGTGAGCGACCTGAAAGGTCAACAGAACTTGCTCGGACAACCGAGCTCGAAGAAAGAACCAGAGTTCTCGAAATGGCAATGGGTAAAATCCTTGCCCGTTTAATTCCTGATGACCCCCTGATTCCTTTGCTGAACAGAGATGCACAACCGGCTGCGGTTGTTGCAACTCGAAACTCCCCCGCTCTCAGCAACATAGTAGTGCCGACCAGGCCAAGGGGAAGCGGGAAACTGAATATTGAGCCCAGCTCGTCCAAACATAGTGAAGAATTGATGAGAAAGAACGCAGACCTTGAAAGACAGCTGCGGGACGTGCAAAAGTCTATTGACGAGTTGAAAAGCCCCAGGTCGCATCAACAGACTCTGGATTTGGATAGTGCACCACTAAACTTATCCATTACGGCAGAGCCATATCAAGAGGGATTCAAAATTCCCCACTTGGAGACATATGATGGCTCGGGTGACCCTGATGAACATCTGCACACCTATCAAGCCATCATGAGAATACAAAATGCCAATGATGCCATGATGTGCAAAGTGTTCCCTACGACACTGAAATCAACAGCCAGAAGATGGTATCACAAGCTTCCCAGGCATTATATAGACTCATATTCTCAGCTCGCCAAGCTATTCTCCAACAAATTCGCGAGCCAGAGGGAGATCAAATGCACAGCGACCGTGCTGATGCAAGTTAATCAAAAGGAAGGGGAATCTCTGAGATACTACATGCAGCGATTCAACAAAGCCACTCTGGACATTGACAATGTCCCAGACACCATCTGCCTGTCTGCATTGCTGCATGGCTTGAAGCGTGGTCGGTTCCTAGACGACCTGCTAGAGAACCCACCCAGGACTTGGAACGAAGTGAATGACATGTCGGCTAGCTTCATATTGTCCGAAGATTTTCAATCTTCTAAGAGACGAGCCGATGACAAGCAAGGAAAAGAGCTCAAGCAGCCTGAAAACAAAGATGACAAGAAGAAACAGAAGGTCAGCGAGCAAAGAGGGAAACCGCCTTCCTTTCCAAAATATGACAGCTACATTCCCCTGAGCTCGTCACGATCCCAAATATTGTCGCAGATACAGCACTGGGTCAAGAGACCCCCTCCACAAACACACGACTCCTCACGAGCTGACAGAAGCAAATACTACGATTATCACCGTGTCTACGGCCATAACACAGAAGACTGTCAGAGTCTAAAGGATGAGCTCGAATTTTTGGCTCGCAATGGAAAATTGGAGGGGTATATACAGAAGCCTTTTGTTCGGCAACCCACCCAGACCCATTTTGTACAAGAGTACGGCCGACCTCAAGCACCTGGATATCAGCTCAGTAACAATCCAAATTCTTACCAGGCAGGTCCGTACTCATCAGAACCGAACAGAGTATATAGGGGACGCCCGTTCAATAAGAGTGGGCAAGGACAGAAAGCACCTGCACAAAATTCAAAAGATCACAGAGGGGTTGGGTATGGAGGAATACCCCCTCCATCTGGCACAATCAATATGATCTTTGGTGGAATGCACTCAGGAGGCCAGAGCTCCCGGGCCCACAAGGCATATGCCCGCCAGGTGATGACAGTCAACAAAAACAGGCCCTTGAAGCGACCGTTCGAGGAGGCGGAGTGGGAGAATGCAGCTATCACATTCAGCCCGGCAGATTATAAGCGAGCAGACGGAGAGCCCGACGTTATGATGCCTCACGCAGATCCATTTGTCGCAATGGTCCATATAGGTAATCATAATGTCAACAAGGTCTTTATTGACACGGGCAGCTCACCTGATATCTTTTATTGGAGCTGCTTCCAAAAGATGCAATTGAATCCAAGCTCGTTACAAAAATATGAAGGGCCAATTTATGGGTTCAATAATCAGCCCGTCCCAGTAGAAGGAGTCATCACCCTTCCCATCTATGTGGGCTCAGAACCACGGTTCAGGATGGCTTCCGTTACCTTCCTGGTCATCAAGATGGAGTCCGCTTTCAATGCTATACTGGGAAGAGCCACCCTGTGCGAGTTGAAGGCTGTTATCTCACAACCCCATCTCTGCATGAAATTCCCAACGCCTCAGGAGGTAGGTGTGCTGAAGGGGAATCAGAAGATGGCAAGGGCATGTTACCAAGATACATTTAAGAAGGTTGAGCTCGCTGAAGCCCCGAGAGTCTCTGAGAATAGAAGGTCGACTCAGCCCGGCCAACAAACAATGAGCATATCGGACATTGAGCATAGACCTGAGGGTGTCGAGCAGAAAGCAGAGCCGGTAGAGCCAGTAGAAACCGTTCTTTTAAACCCTGATGTGCCGGAAAGAACAGTCAAGATCGGCACCAAGCTCACAAAAGAAGAGCGAGCAGAGCTCTTGGAATTTTTGAGGGTCAATCAAGACGTGTTCGCGTGGACTACAGATGAAATGCCTGGCATCCCAGCAGAGTTGACAGTCCACAAACTCAGCACGGACCCCACCAAAAGGCCAGTGGTACAGAAGCGTCGCCTTTTTGGCCCTGAGAAGCAGGCTGCTATAGATAAAGAAATACAAAAGCTACTACAGGCAGGTTTCATCAGGAGAGTGGAATACTCTGAGTGGGTGTCTAACCCTGTGCTCGTCAAAAAACCGAATGGCAAGTGGAGGATGTGTATTGACTTCACCAACCTAAACGATGCGTGTCCAAAAGACCCGCATCCCTTGCCAAATGTTGAGAAGATAGTAGAGCGGGCAGCCAGACATGAGCGGATGAGTTTTCTTGACGCCAGCTCAGGTTATCATCAGGTTCAGTTGCTGTTGGACGACTAAGAGAAAACAGCCTTCTACGCTGGTGACGCTATCTATTGCTATGTGATGATGCCGTTCGGCCTAAAAAATGCTGATGCTACATATCAGAAGCTGGTACAAATCATCTTTAAGCTCCAGATCGACAGAAACATAGAAGTGTATGTGGATGACATGATAGTCACCAGCGTGCGAGTTGAGGACCATATAGACGACCTGAATGAGACCTTCCAAAATTTGCGCCGAGCCCAAATGAAGCTGAACCCCTTAAAGTGCACGTTCACTGTAGAATCAGGAAAATTCCTAGGGTACGTGGTATCCAAGAAAGGAATTGAAGTGAACCCGGAGAAGGTTCTAGCCGTTCAGCAGATGGAGCCTCCCAAGACTGTAAAGGATGTGCAGCGCCTAACAGGTCGTGTAGCCACGTTGCACAGATTCATAGCCAGGTCGGCGGAAAGGTGCCTACCATTTTTCAAAGCCTTATGAGAGCCCAAGCACTTTCAATGGACTGACGAGTGTCAGCGCGCATTCGACAAGCTCAAGCAGTATCTGGCATCTGCACCCTTGCTATCCAAGCCTGCGGAAGGGGAGAGTTTATACCTATACCTGGGGGTTACGAGAGAGGCAGTGAGCTCGGTCCTGCTCAGGGAAAAGAATAAAAGTCAGAAGCCTATCTGCTACGTAAGCAAGGTTTTACAAGGTGCAGAATAGAACTACCCGATAGCAGAAAAGGCTGCCTTTGCCCTGGTTTACACAGCTCGTAAGTTGAGGGCTTATTTCCAATCACATCAGGTTGTTGTCTATACCGACTTGCCAAAAAGAAAAATACTGCAGAAACCTAAACTCTCTGGTCGGCTTATTGGGTGGAGTGTTGAGCTGAGTGAATATGCCCTCAAATTTCGGCCACGCACGACCATAAAAGGCCAGGCCGTTGCAAACTTCCTGGTGGAGTGCATCTCAGCAGCTTAGGAAGAAAAAGCACCCGAACACCCAACTTGGGTTTTGTATGTTGATGGAGCAGCTAACATTGAAGGGTCGGGTGCTGGGGCTGTGTTAGTGGGCCCAGATGGCTTCAGGTCTAAGTACGCCCTGAGCTTTAAGTTTCAGACGACTAATAACACTGCAGAATACGAAGCCCTCATTTACGGACTGAAGCTGGCGTCCGAGCTGAAGGTACAAAGCATTCAGGTTTTCAGCGACTCTCAGCTCGTTGTGGGCCAGGTGAATGGCAGTTGTGAAATCAGGGATCCTCAGCTCGGTCGTTACGCCTTTGTGGTCAACAGATTGAAGTCAATATTTGTCATTTTCCAAATTGATAAAATACCAAGAGCAGATAACCACCGAGCTGACGAGCTGTCAAAGTTGGCCTCCTCGCAGGACCTTAACCCTCAAAGATCGACAATTGTCGAGATACTCGACGCACCGAGCTACACTGATTCCACAGTCGAGTGTCAGCTGCTAAGCACAGATCCCTCTACGCCGAGCTGGACCACCCCGCTCATAAATTATCTGCAAAGTGGCGAGTTACCTGAAGATCAATCCGCTGCAAAAGTGATTAAATGTAGAGCGGCACATTTCACTTTGTTAGATAACCAGCTCTACAAACGGGCTCTACAAACGGGCAGCCTCTATGCCCCTATTACGCTGCCTTACTCCTTACGAAGCTGAATACGCTGTGAGGGAAGTTCACGAAGGAGTATGTGGCATGCACATAGGTGGCAAAACTTTAGCTCGGAAACTCTTGAGGCATGGTTATTACTGGCCCACTATGGTCGAGGACGCGCAGAACTATGTCAAAAAATGTCCGACCTGCCAGTTCAATGCTGATGATATACACATGCCAGGTATCTGAGCCTATTCTAAAGATCATGCAAACTTCCTGTTTGTCTATAAACTTAGCATAAATATCTTCCTTGAAACAGGGGAAATGCTATCATCTCTCACGTTTCCCTGGCCCTTTACTCAATGGGGTGTCGACCTGCTCGGCCCTTTCATCAAAGGCAAAGGAGGCTGCACTTTCCTAGTCGTTGCAGTGGATTACTTCACTAAGTGGATAGAAGCTAAACCATTGTCTACGACAACAGAAAAGAAAATAGAAGAATTCTTGTTCAATTCAATATTGTGCAGGTATTCTTTGGTAGCTTAGACCATTCGTACATTGTGAATGCAATTTGTGGCTTAGCTCGGTCATCTATGTGCAGGTTCGGCATACCCAAGTGGATTATCGTCGATAATGGGCCACAGTTCCGAGCAGCAACACTGAGATCGTTCTGCAATGATTATGGCATTGAGCTCTCCTTGACGTCTGTGTATACCCCCCAGTCAAATGGACAGGCCGCGTCTGACAATAAGATCGTCCTGCGAGGCCTCAAGACTCGTGTTATAGCTGCATGTTCTAATTGGGTTGACAAACTCAATAAAGTACTTTGGTCATGTCGCATGACACCTAGCTCGGCCACAGGCGAAACCCCATTCAGCTTGGCATATGGAGCTGAGGCCGTCATCCCTGTCGAAATCAGGTTGCCATCTGCTAGATCAGATCGTCATGACGATCAGAATAATGGGCAACTCTTAAGAGAGAACCTGGACCTAGTGGAGGAAGTTAGGGAATTGGCTCGAATTAGAAACATGGTGCATCAAAGTCGTGTTGCAAAATTTTATAATAATAGGGTTCGAGCTCGACAGTTTCAGGTCGGCAATCTGGTTCTGCGCAAGGCTGGATTAACTAATACCTATTCGCATATGGGCAAGCTCGCTCCTAATTGGGAAGGCCCTTATATGGTTATTAATATTAAGCGACCTGGGTGTTATCAACTAGCAGATTTACAAGGTCGTCCGTTGTCATTCATCTGGAACATACACAACCTTAGAAAGTTTTACAGTTAACGCCTTGGTGTTATTGTCTTAATTCAAATTATCCTCAATCAAATGTAAAGAGCAATGTGTGGAACGGTACATAGCAATATATATAGAAATTGTGAAATAAAATATTCAAATTTGTATTGCATCAATGAATTTTTACATATGTGGTACATATGGTGAATAAGTTCATTGATTAGCATAAAAATACAAAAAGAAATACAAAAAGAGAACAAAAAATCCTAAGCTAGTCGTCCGTCAGGTCGACGGGGATGGATGCGTTGTTAGGCTCTGTCGTAGACTGAGCAGGAGATGGCCGATTTGGAGAAGGAGCAGAAACAGCGGCCGTAGCGGGCAAGGTTGAGGCTGAGCAGGAGGAGTGCTGGAAGGTTCAGCAGACACATCATGGGGGTTTGCCACCCAAGCGTCAAAACTTGGTAACCCCTCCGTATCCTCCCCCTCTTCAATCACAGAGGGGGGCCACACGGGTAGCCCCTCCTCGTTCAGCTTCCATCTCAGCCTCACCCAGGTGTCTGCTGGCGGGGCGAGGCTCTTTCCTTCTTCGTTAATCTCCTCGCCTTCAAAAAACGCCAACTCGCCGATGGGAAAATCAGCCCGCACTTACAGCACCTTCCCACGAACCTCGTTGAAAATGTCCGTGGTAGTGTTAGCAGAGGCAACTGCAACGGCGTCCTAGAACATCTCTGCTCCCACCAGCCATTCAGCCCCCTGTGCGCAAGCAAAGCAGACGTCGCGCTGGTGAGCCCTCTTGGTGCTTTCCAGGGACGCCTCAGCTTGGGCGACATGCTAGTCGGCTTGCACCACCCTTTCCCTCAGGGAGCTCAGCTCGTGCAGAGTCTTCTCTCTGTTAGACTCCGCTTTCTTGGCCCGTTCCTCTACACGGCCGAGCTCCTCCTTGGCAGCTTGGATGCCACTTTCCTTCTCCACTCGGGCCCTCACGAGCTCATCCTTCAACTCGTCAACCTTACGGGCCAGCTCGTCAGCTCGGCTTTCAACTGATGCCGCTCGGTCTGCCATCTTTGAGCTCTGCAGACGACTGACCTCGTCAGCCAAACTGGCTTTTTCAGTGGCTAGTTGTTTGCAGCTTGTCTGGAGCTCGTTGTTTCGCACTCGGGCTCCCTGCTCGCACTCAAACAGCGCGACAGTGTAGTTGAACGCCTACAACACGTGTTCACTCGTCAGTTTATAGCAAAAACATGATAAAATACAGTAATGAGCTCGGCAAGTGTACTTACATCCATCAGCTTGATCAGCGCAGCATGTCCCCCATGCTGCTGAATGTGCCCTTTCACACGCAGCCGGTCTGCGAGGGGCACAAAGTTCTACATACCCTGCAGCATGGCAGCATGGCATTCAGTTCGTACGTAATTGAAGCCGTCTGGGTATGCAATCCTGGGCCCCGCCACAGATGACGAGGCCGGCACTTGCTCGGCGACCTCACGAGCAGGAGCTGGGGGCACGTTGCCAGGTCGTGCAGCAACGGCCGAAGCTGGCTGCGAGCCGGCACTTGTCCTCCGTCGGGTAAGAGGAACGTCGTCCTCTGCATCGAAATCCTCCCGTACGCGCCTTCTTGCGCTTAAGGACGTTGGTTCTGGTCGTTGCTCGACACGCGGCCTATGTGCCGAGTTGGAACCCCAGTGCTGGGAGATGCGCCCCGGTGCAGCTGGTGGCCGCTCGTCAAAGCGAGACTGGCGTTGGGAACCGGACCCAGCTCCTCGATTCCTAGAGCCTTGTGCTCTCTGATGTTGCCTCTCAAGAATGCTGCTCATTTCTCCTGCACAAACAAAAGCATAAGACTCAGATCGGCTAGAAACTATGCTATTATATAAAGATATACCTTGAGAGTGTAGATTTGCCACGTCGACAAATCCGTGAACTGCGATCTGCTCCGGGGTAACCAAGGTTTCCAAATCCACCAACCCCCTCGCTTTCACATAATCGAGCAGTCGGTTCTTCAGGTCAACATCACCACTGGTCATCTGGGGGTAGTTCATGTATGTGTTCGGCGTACGCCACTCTGACAGACGGGCGGTGAGCTCGTTGTTAATCCTGTCAGTTCGCGTATCCCGCACGAACACAAATTGTCTTTTCCACCTCGCTACCTTATTTCTAATGTTGGTGAAGATCATCATCTTCTCCTTGCCCGAGATGTAGTACCACCTCGTCCCACTGGTGGACGGGCACAAACGGCACAGAAAGAGCGACCTAAAGACCACCGCCTTTGCAGGCATCCCCAGCCTTTCGCACAACAGCATAAAGCCTATGATGAACTTTATGCTGTTGGGAGTAAGTTGCGAAAGGGTCAGCTCGTACTCTGCCAGGACATCAAAAATTAGTCCGGGCAGAGGAAAACATAGATCGGCGTCAAAATGGTCTACGTATACTAGCACCCAGCCCGTCCGCGACACTAAACACGCCCGTTCATTTGGTGTCCCAGCTCGGATCAGGATGGTCCTGGGGATATGAAATCGCCTCACCATCTCCTCCAACTTCTTGTACCCCTTCACCATGGCCGCGCCATCTGCAACCTCATGGTGCAGCACCTCCCTGAACTTGAAGCTAACTGGCAGGGTTTTGGGAGCCTTACGAAGGTTATCCAGCCTCCCACTGAGAACCTTGCTCTCCCACCCTTTGAACACCACCACCTCTGCTGCTGCACTTGTTACCGGCGCACTGCAACCAACCTCCTCAACGCCCTCCGCCCCACTAGCTGTCTCTTCCGTGGATGAATCACTGGAGGTTGAAGACTGGTGGCCCTCAGAGCCACCACTTACGCTCGAACTGGCGTTACCCTCAGGCGTGGCGGTTCTGGGTGAATCCTACAACTCCAGCGGCACTATCATCGCGATAGGCTCCACGGATATCACGTCAACATCCTCCTCTTCACCTTGGTTACCCCGGAACTGTTGTGCATCATGGAAAGAAGCCATTTTTACCTGAGTAGTTGAAGTTTAAAATGTTGGAAATCTGGAAAAAGGGTCGTGAACGTCTCTGCACTCTTCTCTGAAAACGTACAAATGTGCTTTGCAAGGAAAGGAAAAGAAATGGCAAACTGTTGTTTATTTTGGCCGTTCAGATGGTGCTCCGTAAACACCGTACGCGTGTTTACGGCCCCCCAGTTAAACGTGTCCACGTGGCAACCATTTACGGTTAAAAACCCAAAATGCGTCATTTGCAGCTGTCACGTCCCTTCGAATGCTGAGCCAGCATTTATTGCGGGAGGCAAAAGGGTATCTATTAAAAGCAGAAGAATACCAAATCTCTTCAGAGATTCGCCACAATCGTTGAAAATCAAAGGATCAGATCGCGACAAACTTCAATGATCAGCTCGTAACAAATTCGAGACTTAGGCAAATCTCCTCGAAGATTCGCCGCAGTTTAAATTTTAAAATCTTGAGAAATCAGCTCGTTTCTAATTCGAAGTCTCTTCAGAGATTCCCAATCCGAGATGGTTTTAAAAACCAGGTCGTAACGAATTTGAGGTTCACTTTGGTTTTGAACAATCAAACGCTAGATTGTAACCACCTCCCTCACGAGGGAGGTCGTTCGTCTCGACCTACCTAGGCTCGGTCCTATCTGCTCGCTCCCGCTTTGCTACAGAGAATTCGTTATGTAAGGTCATGCTGGTGCGCCTGCTCGACCCTCCAATTAGCACCGAGCTCGACTGGCTTTAACACCAGCCCACCACGCCTGCTTGGTAACAGGCCGTCATACATTTGCACATCCGGCCAGGCACGGTGTCGTCAAGCCGTTAAGGTCGGCCATGCGTGAGGTCGTTCGTGGACATAAAACATCACCCCTCATCTTTAGGGTCAAACACCAGGCTGACAAGACTCTCCATCCAGTTCGTCAACTGAACACTGAGGGGGGAGTAATGTTGGGAATAGGCCCAACACCCACTTTGGGCCACATATGGCAGGCCCAACTACACACTCACAGACCCAAAAGGAGGAGACAGACTCACATGGGCAGCACCACGTGGGCCAATGAGTTATTTACATGTGTCGATGCATGTCAGTAGTTGGGGGTATAAATACCCCCCAACTACCAACAATGAAGGTAATTAATCTCTACGCTTCTCTCTCTGCAATTACTCCTTGAGAGCATCTCTCTCTAGAATATTGAGTATTGCTGACTTGAGCGTTGGAGTGTTTTCCCCGAGGAAACAGCCTCAGGATTTTCAAGTGTAGAAGCAGCTAAGGACTTCAACAGTGTTGGACTGCGAAGCTGCCCAAACAGGAAGCAATTGGAATCTTTGGGGCGTAAGAGGAAAGAAGGACAAGACTTGACGTGCACTGGCGTGCAGTGTTACAGAACGGCGTTCATAATAATCACGGCGGTAACATTTTTCGGGTGCGTCGTTTCTTTAATTCTGGTTCTCAGGACCAGGAAATTTTACAAAAGTGATATTTATAAGAAATTCAGGGAAGATGCTAAAGCGGCAGAAATTGGCATGACTTCCCATGGACATGGCCGTGACGGGGGAGTTCCGACGGAGGAAGTTCAATCTAGAACTACCGCACCTACTGCTGTCGCCACAAGCACCACCACTGACTAACGAAGTAGTTATAAGTTGCTTTAGGTTTTTTTTTTTTTTGGTAAAAGTTGCTTTTGGTTTGAGTGGACTAGTTTAGACAAGGGTGGGTTCGAACCAAAGTAGTAAATACTGTATCGATATGCGTATAAGTTTTGTTATTGAAACGGTACGTATCAGATATTGAAATTTTTCGTGTACCGTTTTGGATTTATCGTTATAAATATATATATTTTTATAAATTAAATATCAAATTTTAAAATAATATAAGAGA
>BPVZ01000145.1:234110-245508 GCA_020521535.1 Rubroshorea leprosula | reverse complement strand
AAAATAATGATACTAGTATGACAAGTGCAAGTTAAGGAAAGACTGGTTAGTGAATCTTTTCTAAAACATGATAATTTATTTTATTTCATGGATAAAACATTTGACAGTTTTTTGATTATTAAAAAAACATCCGAATCAATATTTTCATTATAGAATGTGCATTGGGGCCGCTCACTTTAGACATAGCTACGCATAATTTCTTAAGTTGGACCCCATTTTGATTTTTACGGCACTTTTCACTTTAATCTTATAATGAAAATTATACACTAGAGTATATATAGAATTAATGTTTATTTGTCAAAATTACAAAATATTAAATAAAATAACACCTCAAAATTATGCTAATTTGATAAAAATATTATGGAAAAAAATTAAAATAATTTTCACTCTACCATACAAGTATGAAATTTTATATTAACAATCTGTTGATTCGAGTAGAAGGATTTTTGTTTTCCTTGAATAAGATATTAAGTTTGAGTATTGTGAATGAAAAAATAGATATTAAAAGAGTTTCTTCTTTATTGGATCTGACGTGATTTAATTCTAAATTAATTGAGATCTAATATAATTATCAAATAATAAGATGCCAATATAAAAAAAAATGTAATTTTATATTTCAGATAAAATTTTATCTAAAAACAATGTAATTTTAAAATATTTTTTCTACCTCATATCTATATATATGAGCAATGCTAGGGGCACTCGCCTCCTGCACTCTCCGGCGAACAGTTTCTCTTTTATTGGGCCACGTTATTTCGATTGGCGAGAGGTTGCGCTGAAAGCTTTTTAAAGAAGCTTACGTGGCCCAATCAAAGGGGAAGTGCTGGCCCGAGAGTGCAAAAAGCGAGTGCCACTAGCACTGCTCTTATATATATATATATATCTCATTATTCAATTCAGTAAAGGTATAACGATGAGAAACTTATAGAAAAGACAACAATTTGGTGATATGTTTATTAATTATGTCTTTTTAGAACACCATGAAATTAAATGATGTAATTAGAGCCAATCACGCTTGTGGTTAGATGGCTAGACTCCTCTGTCAGGGCATGTGATGACAAAAAGTCAACTTTCAGGTCCTAGAATTAATCCCATCTCTTATCCCCAAATTGCCCTGTTTATTAGTACGATGAAAAAAAAAAAAGAGAAAAAAAGAAATTATTAATGATATGTTGGTCCAATAAAAATAATTCAGTTTATCTGAATGAAAGTAATTCAGTTTATCCGAATGAAAGTAATTTAGTTTATCTTAAATAAAATATCAAGTTTGAATTTTGTGAATGAAAAAACATATATTAGGAGAGTTTCTCTCTTATTAGATCTAATGTAACTCGATTTTAAATTAATTAAGATCTAATGTGACTTTCATATCTCAAGAAATTAATAAAAAAAAATTATAAAAAGAAACAGGATTGTTTTTTTTTTTTTTCGTTATTAGTAATCATGTGATATCTTGAACCAACTTACATACATTAAATTAAATCTGTTTTTTTTGTATTGGTCAAAATATATCATTTCTAGATGAGTTCTTGCAATGTAACCTATCAACCAATAAACAAATCATATATGGATAATTAATACATGAGATGAGAGGGCTAAAAGTCCTTTTCTTTTTTGAACAAGGTAATCACAAGGTGATGGGTGAATGTTGCTTGGCTTCAAACCTAGGATTTATTAAAGTTCGAACGCCCTCTATTTGATTTTAAGGTAATAGAGGAGAGGAGAAAGGAGGCAATATTCTTTCATTTTCCTTATTATTTTTTTTTTCTTTTTTTCCTTTTTAAATGGATTACATTGGGAGTAGTGGAATTTGAACCCAACTCTTGGATTAAAGGAATGCATCATCAACGAAACATAGAGCCATCGACCCATAAGACCTAGGTGTCTTTCTTTTTTCTCGTTTTGTTATGCTAAAAATATAAAAAATAATAATAATTGAAGAAAAGTCCCCTCCCTCCTCTCAAACCAATATGCTTGGTTTCTCTTTTGATTTTTGAATGACACATGAGAGGTATTGAGGGCTAAAGTCATTATTATTATTATTATTATTTGGGTAATGGTAGTAGCTCCCCTGGTTCTACCTCTAAGCTAAAGTAAAGGTAAGTGGCATGCACCTCGGGAGATAATCCTTCTTGTTTATTTACATAATTTCTTGCTTCTTTTCAGTATGCATAGATTGCGGTGGTATGTTTAATTTGTACCTTCCATCTTTCTTTCTTTCTTTTTTTTTTCTTTTTTTTCCTTCTAACATACCAATGGTCTCTTTTCTCGATCAACTAAATTTAGGGGACGGGAATTCAAATGTCACTACCAATCTTTTTTTGAGACCAATGTAAAGTTTCAAAGTTCGTGCATTTTTTAATTAAACTACTGAAAAGTGCAACTGGCTTTTATCTTGGGTTTTTTATTCTATATTATATGCTTTTTTTTTTAAATTAACTTTTGATATCTGAATAATCATATTGAATCTTAATTAATTTTAAATTAAATTGTATCAAACCTCATAAAAAAAAAACTCTTTCAATACATATTTTTTCATTTATAAAACTTGAATTCAAATTTTTATTTAAAAAGAATTAAATTCTTTCCTTTCAGATTAATAAGTTATTGATTTCTATATTTTTTTAACGAGGTGTTCTAAATCAATGGGATAAAAATGATTTGGATAATTGCAAAATTCTTCCCTTACATTTTGATAAAGTATGATTTAGTCCAACTCTTATAAAATTATACTCATGTCTCCTAAAACGCAATTTTAGAAGGGTAAGTATGGTTGTTAAAAAAATGAGATTTTATTTCGTATTTAGAGTTGTATGATTTTATGTTTTTAATTATCAAATTTTTGTTGAATCATATTAAAATTCAAAATCCTATAAACTTAGTGTACAATTAACGAGGAATCGTAAAAGCACATAAAATTAAGCAAAATTGTAATTTCATAGCTGGCAAGAAAAATGAGATATCATTGGACAACCTTGAGGGTAAGTACTTGTTTTTTACGAGGAATTGTGAACTTCATCAAAACTTTTGTGGGAAAATTATACAATTTTTCACATATGGTGGACTGAAGTATATTCAAACCCGAACTTAAGGAGGAAAGTAATACCCGTCCCGTCAAGATCATAAAGGGTTGATGGATTTGCATACACCGGCCCAAACAAAAGTAGTTTATGTGATGCCCAATGGAATAATGGGATATGTCCCATATGGGCCTCATGCCCTCAGCTTTGTTTCTAATTTACGGGTGAAGAAGTTGATGTGCTTAAAATGCAAATTAGATTTACCCAAAGTTATGTTATTCAATTCGTGCTCAAGGAAAAGGAAAAAAAACCCAACCTGGCTTGTTTTTTATTAATTGATTTTTTTTTGTGCGTGTTTTTTTTTTTAATTTATTTATATAATATATATTTAATTTTATTTTTACTTTTAATTTTATGTCACTTAATTTAATTTAATTATTTATTTATTAAATTTTATTTTTGTTTTTTTTTTGACTCTGAATCTGTAAAACCCTTAATTAAAATCTCGAATGGATTTGGGCCAGGTCATTTGATGGACTAATGAGCTCTATGTCTGGTGGAGGCCTAGTTGAGGCTCTAACACTTGGCTTTAGGGACAGTTGACCATGTGCTATTAAAATCCTACTTGGTACAGTAGTTTGTGGTTTTGTAGGAGCCGCTATATAATAAGTGTTTGAAATAATTTATTTTTCAGCTTGTTTATAAGTAATTTTTTATGAATTTTAAAAAAGGTTTTGAAAAGACACATTATTTTTTAACATTTTAAGTGCTTATAAGCAGTTTTTTAAAAGAATGTAAAAACCACTTGATTGTAAAAGCAGGATACAATCATCCAAATCAAATGGTTTTCACATTTCAAGGGATGTTTTGAATGGTCATGATTCAAGCAAGATGATTGAGTCCAGCAGTATTTCCTAAAATCAAAACTATCAGTGCAGCTTTTATCAAAGAGAAAAAGAAAAAAATAGCATTGCAGGCAACCCAAAATCAATGCAAAATTGATTGCCTTGATTCTGGAAGAGAGGAGTGCTAGAACAGTGTGATCCTAAGTGCACAAGCACTTTTCATTTCATTGATCCCTTTAATTTTTGCCTTTATCTTTTCAAAAAGAAAAAATTACACCCACACAAATTATGACTCAAGTGCAGTACCATTTCCCTGAGAAAATTTCAAAAAGTCAGATCACGAGGCAAACGGCTAATTGAGGACCAATGGACCAACGGCTAGGTTGCAGGTTCTAAGAAATTAGGAAATAAGAATTATTTTGTAATTAATTTAAAATTTTTTAAATAATTCAATGATAATCTCTTTTCGCTGAAAATAAAAAATTTTGAGTTCGAGTCATATGACATGCGGGTGAAACGACTCATATAATATGTGAGTAAAATATGATAAAAAATAAAAAAAATATATTTTTTGTTGTGCAATCAATTATTAAAAAAAAATTCCTTAAATTAACATTCAACTTGTTAAATTGTATCTATGCTCTAGAATGATCTGGAATATATGAACACAACCCATTAAAATGCTCTGCCAAATATCGATGTTCGTGTTTCTACTTTCTGCTCTGTTACCGGGTTGGGTCCACTTGTAAGAAGCCGCGTGGTGGCGATAAGGACACCATATTCACCTTATTTTCATTTTTCATATGCTACTTCTCATCCGTAAACTCGGATTCATTCTGAGGAAGGATGGCACTCCTCCCTTCCTAAAATAAGGTTGCATTGATTTTGAATTACCTGCACTGCTATTTTTTTTTTTTAAAAAATAAATTTATCTTGCTCCCATGACTCATTTTCAGTAAGATTCTTTTGTTGTTTTTGATGTTTGCCCTTCAGGCCTTATTATGTACTGCGATGAGGATATCTCTCTGTTCTATTAACTTAGTCATTTAATTAAAATACAATTTTTGTTTAATTAAATTAAAATAGAAGACCTCTCTAAAAAAAAAAAAAACAAAGTTGATTGGAAAATTTTCAATTACGAAAGATGATTATTTTGAAAACGAAAGATGATTATTTTGAAGTAAAATGAGCATATAGTATTAGTTCAATACTAAGGTTTGGAATTCGTTGATTGGTTTTTTTTTTTTTTTTTTTTTGGGTGGGGGGGGTGAAATTTTGTCATTCAATTTTCAAACTAGTTAATAATTAATTAGACGATGAGTGCTATGTGCAGTCATAACCTTATTGGTGTCAACTCTTGTTCTTTTGAATTTGTTTCAAGAGAAATTGAGAAAATGCATTTATTCAATTATGACCCCAATGCAAGCTCCGCTAACATTTATCTTAATTGGATTGGACACTTTTCTTAGCGTTGCTTACTCGTTTTCCCTTTTATTTTCTCACATTTGGACAAAAATGTGAAAACGAATCCGCTAATTTTCCTATATTTCCTCGACGACGCTGCCTCCAAATGTGAAAATGAATCCACCTAATTTCTTTATATTTCCTCAACAATGCCGTCCGCTCTGATCCCTAGAAACGTGTCTATAATTTTTTTTTTTTAAAGACAAAGTATCTTTGAACTAATTTGTATGTATTTGAGCCCAATATTTTTTTAAATTTAAGTAAAGATACATTTTTTATTTAAATTTAAGAAATTTATTAAAAAATTAAGTTTTCCCAAAAAAAGAAGCTGTAAATCCATAAAAAACTGCGCACCTGTCTCTTGACGTCTAAAAGCATTAACCACCGATGTATTCACGGTAGGATTCGAAACCCACTCCTTGCAAAAATATGTTCAAAGAAAAAAAAATCCATCAAAAACCACAACTCTCAGGTGAAACGTGTCTATAATATATCCAGCAGGAAATTTGTCCGAAATTCATCTTTCCCCATCATCTCTTGAGATATATATACCACCCATGTCCATCATAGATGCTTCCTCATAGCATTTCCACATTATTAATTCCCTTTCAATATCTTTGTCCTTAAAAAAAGTATGAATCAACAAAGCAAACCCATCTTGGTTTCTGGTTTTCTGCTCTTTGCTCTATTCATCATCTTCTCCAGCTCAGGGCCAGTTTCAGCTCAAGAAGTTGGTAATGTCTTTGCTACCTTATATTCCAGAACATATGAACTTGAATGACTAGTACTGATCAAACATCGATGTTTGCAGAGAATGAGAGAGAGTTTGATTACCTGGAGACCAGTGGGAAGGGACCAGCACATTGGGGAGATCTGAAGGAAGAATGGGCAGCTTGCAAAGTTGGAGATATGCAGTCACCTATAGATCTGTCCAACAAGCGAGTGAAGATGATCAGAAAATCAGGGGAGTTGAAGAGGAATTACAAGCCCTGTCAAGCTACTCTCAAGAACAGAGGCCACGATATTTCGGTAATGAACTTTTTAGAAGCTAAAGTTAGGCCAACACAGTGTTTCTAAAGGTGGTTTCTTTCAAATGAGTTTCAGGCCTTCAGGCTCTAGCCCTCTAGAGATATTTTGTGGCTGGGGTTAGGCAGAACATAATTATTCTAAAAAGGGTTCTCTTTACAATGAGCTTCAGGCTCTAGTCTAATCCTGGAGAGAAATTTAGAAGTTGAAATTAGGTCAGACATAGTTTCTTTAAGAAAGGATTATCTCTAAAATGAGCCTTAGCTCTAGTTCTCTAGAGAAATTTAGAAGATGAAGTTAGGTCAACATAATTTTTCTAAAAAGGGTTTCTTTAAAATGAGTTTCTGGCTGTAGCCCTTCAGTGAAATTTAGAAGCCAAATTTAGGCCTTTTCCCTAAATGAGTCTTTGAATTGAGTTTCAGGCTCTAGCCTTCGAGAGAAGCTTACATATTTGAAGCTTCCATAAAAGAGCTATAATCTAATTAAATTGTGAACTTTTGAATGCAGCTACAATGGGTGAATAATGAAGCTGGATCAATCAAGATCAATGGCACTGAATACTTTCTCCAACAAGGACACTGGCACTCCCCTTCCGAGCACACCCTCAATGGCAGAAGGTCTTTACAATCCATTTCTTTGTTTTATGTGAAAGAAAAGTGGTTCAACAAACTTATAATGTTTTCTTTGAAAATTAGGTATGCATTGGAGCTACACTTTGTACATTTGAGTCCAGACCCTAATGTCAAGAACAAGATAGCAGTTATAGGAGCCCTATACAAGTTTGGGGAGCCGGATGCTTTTCTTTCCAAGGTAATTAGAAGTCAAAACAAAGACTTGTAACTGGAAGAATGGTACCTCATTGATGAGTTTGATTCCTTGTAATGTTAATTTTGGTTTTGAAAATTTCAGTTGATTAGCAATGTCAGTTCCATGGCTGATCATGTGCAAGAAAGACGAATGGGGATGATTGATCCCAGCGAGATCAAGTTGGGTGGCAGGAAGTATTACAGATACATGGGATCCCTCACTGTCCCTCCGTGTACTGAAGGTGTTGTTTGGACAATCAATAAGAAGGTAAGTCAACGTTCTAAATCCTGTAAAACTTGAAAAATAGCAAATGTGCTTAAGGGATCTCTGACATTATTTTTTATGTTTTCAGATAAGGACCGTTTCAAGGGAACAAGTTAAGGCACTCAAACTAGCTGTCCACGACGTAAGTAAACATGTCTATCTTCTGCAAGAAAATCAATTTTCAGAAGAATAAGGTTTTGGAATGAGCGATTTCCAGATTATCTTATGTTTGGTAATGGAATGATTTTCAGTATGCAGAGATGAATGCAAGGCCAGAGCAGCCCGTCAATGGTCGACAGATTCAACTTTATGGTCCAAATCCAGGAGACATATCAAACTAAAGAAAAGACCTGTAGAATGTATTAGGAGTAAGTGTAATCGAATTTTCTCCCCTGGAGGGAGAACGGTCGAGGTGTTTTTTACCCTGTTGACAAAAGATCAGTTTTCAATCCATTTTCCTTCTTATCAAACCTTAATTATGATTATATTTTTGCATGCCTAACTTCCATTTACGAGAACAAAGTCAAATTTGTTCCACACTACATGAGAAAGAAGATGAGGAATCTTAAGCAAACTGGCATAGCCATTGCAAACGCAAGCCATTATCACTCTGGACAAGCTAAGACTCCGGAAGTTGCAGAAGAATCGAAATGGCATAGCAAATTTAAATTTATTCCTTACTGCTAATGCCATATTACACTTTATCTGATCCTTCGATGACCAGTTGACACATTTACTAACTAATACAATCAGTTTTCTGTCATGCACATATCTCACATTGCAGGGAACAGAAACGAGTGAGAAAGAAAAAGGGAATAAGTATTCTAGCGAGCTACTGCCTCTGGCAAAATACCCTATTCCATAGCAGAGAATGAATAACTTGGACAATGGACCTTGAAGTGAAACTTTAAGAAGGTAGGAATATTGGTCACAAAATCCATCATCTCAGCATCTCCTCCTCAATCCCTGAGGAGCACGATGCAGGGCCTCCACGAGTCTGTCTTGTATTGTATGAATTGCACTTCAAGCACTTGTGTGCCACAATATGGTAATTTACCTCTGAGGTTTCCCCACAATCATTGCAGAGGATCCACACCTAGCCAATAATAGCATCAACTCAGTGATCGGCAAAAGCTAAATAATGGTAGCTGCAAAAATAGTACATCTTATTCATTATATATTTCTTACCATCTTATTCTGATAAATTAGTGGCATCGGTGTTGAAGCAATCTGATATTTGTTTCAGAAAACATTTAAGAAACAGATTAGATTAGAGAACAAGATTAGAAGGGTATATGATGATCAGCACTGCATTTATATCTGCTACAACATACATACCTCACGATCAAGTCTTTCCCACACGTGGGACATATCACAAAATGATTTGGAGCAGACAGGGCAAGAATACCTGCAATAACATTATTAACACCAAACCCAGCTGCCCAAGAATGACATAGAAAAGAAATAAGCAAATGGTTCTATGTGAATAATTGGTAAATTAAGCAAGTTGGACTTTGTGTTTGTGAAAGGACTTACTGCAAGTGACGCACCATCTGTCGCACACATTCCAAATGAATGGTATGTCCGCAAAGTAAGACAGAAATGTCTTTTGTTGTTTCAAAGAGGAACTAGACAACAAATTCAATAGACATCAGCAGCAAATAAGATGTTTCACGTAAATCATATTAACAGCCTGTCTTTCAAGTTTACCTCAAAGCAAACTGGGCAGTTATGATGCATGGCTCTTTCAACACAATTGTGTGAGTCCTTCAAAACTGTAGGGTAGCAACATCCTAAAATAACAGATTCTAAAAGTTAATGATCAAGGAAGGTGGGCACTAAAAGGATTCCTGAAGTAAGGAAAACCTTTTAAGTCTGTGATCTTACCACACTTACTGCAATGGAAAGAATTTTCTGCCCCACCGGTTCTGCAATTCAAAAATGAGAACTTAGCATAATACATGCACAAGAGATTTAAAGCTGAAAGAAAAGCGGCCAACTGTCAATCAGAGAATAAGCATGCGCAGAACTCAAACCTGCAGATGCCACATTCATTGCAGTGGTACTGATTCTTTGTAATCTAACAAAATAAAAATGATTTCCTTATTAAGCAAGTGTTAAGTCTCTAATCAAAGTAAAATCGTCAGCAATAGAGCTAAAGGGCTTACATCATCATCAAAGAACTTGCATTTGGAGCAAAAGTACTCCCCCATGCAAACCCCACACTGGATACAGTGTTGTTGAACCTTATGTGAATCAAGAAAAACCAAACCTAGTAAGTATTAACATTCATTTTATTTTGCTGCTTCTAAAGTTAAAAACTTTCTAAAGAAACTTACAGCTTGTTCCGTGTCACACAAAGAACAGATAACCTGAAAAACAATTTGTTCAATGAACAGAAATTCAGAAAATAACATCAGCATTATTTCTACCCTCATCACATAATGATGCAAATAAAACGGGAAAGTCATGCATCTGAGAGAAACCATGTATAATATCTCAGGAAAAAATTAAAATTCAAGAAAAATCAGAACAAGGAACAACTTGACCTTCTCTATATCATGGCGTGGAATGTCGTGTCTATCTAAAGGATCAACTTCAATCGAGTTCTGTTAACAAAATGCTATGATCATTGATCAAACATAATAAAAGCTATGAAAAAATCACTGAATCTCAGATGAATATCAACTAGAACTCAGAAATCAAGAACCTTTGATTCGTTGTGGCAATGTCTGCAGTCGAATATCTCATTGCAACAGGGTGCCCTGATCTTGCATCTCCTTCTATAGTGAGAGCACCTTCAAAATTAAATAGAAAAAATAAAAATCAACACAAAAAAAAAAAAAAAGACACCCCAAAATTTCGATTATGAAAAGGGAAATGAAATGATAAGAAAGTTACCCAAAATTTCCGGACCGCCGTTCCACCTGAGACTCGTCTCCACTAGAATAGTTCGACATCTTGACTGGAAACCACTCTACGTTAACTCCAGAGGTTTTTATACAAAAATGGAGTTTGGAGTTAGATTCCAACTTCACCTGGAAACCATAAAGAAAACCCAAGTGAATTCAAAATGGATTTTCCTAAACCCAATAGAATTACAAACATTTTAAACTTCAAAAGATCAAATTTTGAAAGAAAAAACTGACCCATAAAAATGGGTAGATAACGCATCATTCAGGCGGATTCGGCAAAACGAACATTCTGGAATCCGACCTCCTACGAGGACGGAGGAGAAAAAGAAACGGATGAACAATTTAAGTACCGGAAGCTCAGGACCCAACTCCAGTATAATAGTTGCGAACGATTACCCCTGAATCAACATTTTTCCAAGAAAAAAGAGCAATGCTAGGGGCACTCGCCTCCTGCACTCTCCGGCCAACACTTTCTCTTTTATTGGGCCACGTTATTTTGGTTTGAGAGAGGTTGCACTTCAAAGCTTAAAACAAGCTTACGTGGCCCAATGAAAGGGGAAGTGTTTGCCGGAGACTGCAAGAGGCGAGTGTCCCTAGCACTGCATGAAAAAATGATTAAGTGACATTTTTTTAATAATTTTTGTCCTGTTATTTAATTATTAGTTTTTTTATAATTGAATTTGTCTATTATGTTTTACAAGGAAATTTGATAAATATATTTTTTATAATTAATTTATATAAAAAATTATAAAAATTAATATTCATTTTAATATTATTGATATATATTTGATTTTAAATAGTTAATTGATTAAATTAAAATTAATATTTATATTTTAATAAAAATTAATGATAAAATTTTATATTAATTATACTTTTAATATGTACTTATTAAATACAAAATTAAAAATTTTTTAATAATTTTTTTATCATAATACAGTAATTAGTTTTTAAATTTAATATCAATATTTAATAAAATAAAATTTTAAATTTTAAATTAAATTTTAATTGAATTAAACAATATAGTTTAAAATTAAAATTCTATTGTTTTTAAAATTTA
>BPVZ01000145.1:216984-228976 GCA_020521535.1 Rubroshorea leprosula | reverse complement strand
TAAAATTATCATTGATTACGTTCCCATTACCATTCAATATATTTATTTAAAAAAATATATATAATTTTTATCTTTTAAAAAATTATAAAATTTTGTTACAATTTTTTAGGAAGGAAGAATTTAAACCTTAGCTCTCAGTTAGGGATGCACTTTTTGATAAGACGTATAACGATTAGAGCACGAGTTGATTGTGCAACTAATTTAAAATTTTAAAAAGTTTATATCATTAAAAAATAATAAAATTTGTACCTTTATCTTAATATTTTCGCTCGAAACGAAGCCGTACTCTTTCACATTCACTTAACGCACATGGACGGTAGTGTCTTTGAAAATGAAAAACAAAAAGTAGGTAAAAAATTATGGGGAGGGTTGGGGGAGGAGAAAAAAATCAAATGGGTTAGTTGGGAGAGGGTGTGTAGGAAGGAGTGTGGAGGCCTGGGAGTGAAGGACCTAATAAAGTTTAATCCGGTGTTGATGGGAAAATGGTGGGGACGGTTAGCGAAAGGGGAAGAGGGGCTATTGGGGAAAGTTATAAAAGGAAAATATGGAGAAAATGGGGGATAGTGGATGGATTGGGTGAGAGACGGAAGAAGAGTAGGATCACTTTGGTGGAGAGATATACAAAGTCTCAATGTCGAGGAGGGCGGGAATGAGGGATGGTTGACGGAGGGATTTAGGATTAAGATAGGTGAAGGGAAAGGAGTGAGTTTTTGGTGGGATGAGTGGTGTGGAGAGAATTGCCTAGCGAATATATATCCTAGATTGTATGTCTTGTCAACAGGGAAGGAAAAAGATTGCCAGCAAATGGGAGAGGATCACAACGGCACATGGAAGTGGAACTTGACATGGAGAAGGGCCCTATTCCAGTGGGAGGAAGAGGCTGAAAAGGAACTGCAAAAGACAATCGACAAAGTTAAAATCTCCCCAGGTTGTGCAGATAGATGGGAGTGGATCCACAGCATAGATGGATAATACTCAACGACAACAGCTTATCCAATACTAGCAAAACAAAGGAGGGATGACGAGGAGGAGAAAATGTTCAAGAGAGTATGGAATTCGACCATCCCAATGAAAGTAGCTGCATTCAACTGGAAGGCACTAATTGACAGAATCCCAACTAGGATTAATTTGTTCAAACGGGGAATCATAAAAGACTTGGAAGAAAGGAAATGCGTTTTGTGTAAGGAAGAGGAGGAAGACTCAAGCCATTTGTTCTTGAACTGCAATGTAGCTGAGTGGTTGTGGAAAGCTTGTGCAAAGTGGTGGGGAATCACAATAGTTTTACAAAAAGAATGCAAGCCAAGATTTCAACACTTTGGGGCGTGGACCAAAAAGCCACACAAAAAGGAAGGGTGGGACTGTATATGGAATGCAATGTTATGGACGGTGTGGACGGCGCGCAACAAAAAGATTTTTGACAATGCAAAGGTAAACTTGATTAAACTTTTTGAACTTATTCAATTAAGGTTTTTTGCTTGGATCAAAGCTAGGAAACCCAAGTGTTACTTCAGTCTATCAGATTAGTTAATTAATCCTACTTCTTGCCTTAGTAAAGCAAAGTAGGAAATGTTTGAAAGAGGGTAGTAACACCGAAGGGCTTGTAATTTGTTCATGGAAATGAGTTTGAATACCCCTTGTACTCAGGTTATCAATATGAATTTCTTGGCTGTTCAAAAAAAAAAAAAATACAGTAGAAAAATATCATGAAGTAAAAAAGGAAAAAAGCATGTAACTTTTGATTAAAATTACATTTAACTCATTTAAATATTAATAAAATTAATTTTAAAATAATAAATTAAAATGTATAAAAATTAATATAATTAAAATGTAAACTCAAGTTTTTGACATCAAATTAATTATCTCAAAAAAAAATTCATTGATACCTAATTTGAGATCTTGTGAACTATTACAACTAAAATATTGAAGTTGTAAATAATGTAAATATGACTTGTAAGTATAGAGTAAATGTGGTTATGTGAATATTATACACCAAAAATAACTTTGAGTGTTGTTTTTATGATTATGAGTATATAACAATAAAATAAAGTCAAGCATCTATTATTTACCCTTTCTTGATATAATATTTTTATTTTTTTTAGGTAAAAAATGTGTATATAAAGAGTTAAATGTCTTTTTTTTTTTTTTTTTTAAGATCTCAAACTAGACATTAAAAACTTGAATTTTCACTTTCATTAGATGAATTTTATATATATTTTACTTTATTATTTTAGCTTTAATTTTATTGATATTTAAATGAGTTGAAGTGATTTTATTAGATTTTATATAATTTTTATTATTTTTGCAAAAAAGAATTAGAATATATGAAGTCCGAGGATCAAAGTGCAAAGGAATTTAATGTTGAGGAACTAATAATGTCATTTTACCATTAAAATTCGGAAGATGGTTACGTGTGAATGAACAACCTTATAACCTCTGTTAATAGAGGGACGATCCTTTCCCCTTTCTCCAAAGTTCAGGAAAATTTATGAATTTTTTTAAAATAAAAGAATAACAATAATTCTTTTTACAAAATTTAGAAATTTTTAGTGACACTAAAACTTTTTTTTTTTTTTTTAGTGGAGCAACTCGTCTAGTTTAGTAGTTTGTCTTCTTTTCTCCTTTTCGGGTGATGGGAGCCCATCATATCAAAATAAGACAAATTCAAATCCTCAAAGATGGTCCCATCTGATAGCCATAGATAAGAAAAGAACTTGGAAGAGAAAATAGAGAATAAGAATATTGAGCTTGTATTTCAGTCTAACTTGGTACTGATATATATAAATATATATACATATAATTATATCCAATGGTAAAATCCTAAGTTATTGCAATTAGTTTTGATTCTTGCTTTGTGAATTCCTACTGTGATTGAAGATTTTTAGCTTTGATTGAGAGTTTCTATATTGAATGGAAAATTTCTTTGACTTTCCTTCTTGATTGTTTGTCATGGAACTTTCCTTGTTTGCAGGATCATGATCCTAATTTGTTGTGTAGGCCTTTATACTCCCCCATAAGCTACAGAGGGATGATGGAGCAGTTCCCAGCTTGAAATGCAAAAGTTCATGTTGATGTTTAAGTAAGGGTTTTGTGAGGATATCTGCTATTTGATCAGTGCTAGGAATATAGCGAGTGACAAGGGTACCAATAGTCACTTTTTCTCATACAAAATGGTAATCCATTTCTATGTGCTTAGTTCGGGCATGAAATACATGTTTAATAGACATGTGCAAAGCACCAATGTTATTTGAGAATAATTGAGGGGATGAGTGCAAGGAGGCTCCATTGTCACAAAGGAGGTAAGTGATTTAGACCAATTCAGTTGTAGTGGAGGCAAGTGCCCTGTATTATGCTTCTATTGTTGACTGAGCCAATGTTGACTGTTTCTTTGATGACCAAGAGATGCAATTGGCCCTAAGGAATATGCAAAACCCAATAGTATTACGGTGGGTGATAAAGCATCCAGCCTAATCAACATCACATCCAATGAGAGATAAAGTACCCTATTTTAAGAAGCGAATGTCATAATTGGTAGTGCCCTTTAGATATCTCAGAATCCTCTTGACTTGACAAAGATGAGCAGTTGTGGGGGCTTGCATAAACCGACATACTTGATTAACAACATGGCAAATGTCTCCTTGTGATGGTCAAGTACTAAAGTGCGCTTACAATGCTTCTATAAGTTGTAGCATCTACTAGTTCAGCATCCCGTGGGGTGGTAGACTCCTTGATAGCAAGTGGTGTAGAAATCGAAGATAAATCCAACACAGAAGCTCGATTTAGCAGGTCATGAGCATATTTGTTTTGAGAGAGGATTATTCCCTCAAAGAAAGTATTCACCTTTATATGAAGGAAGTAGTAAAGTGGGCCTAAGTCTTTGAGTGCAAACTCCTTGTTTAGATTGGTAATGATTTCCTGTAATAATTTATTTGTATTGGTGATTAGAATAATATCGTCAACATATAATAAAAGCAATGCAATACCTTTTGAATTTCGAAGAATAAAAAGAGTGGAATCAACAAGACTATAAATAAACCCCATTTGTAAAAGATGCAATGTGAACCTATCAAACCAGGCATGAAGGGCTTGTTTTAGCCCGTAAATAGACTTGTGCAATAGACAAACATGGTTAGGATGTTAAGGGTCATGAAAGCCAAGGGGCTGTGTCATAAATACAATCTCTTTAAGCATGCCATGAAGAAATGAATTTTTTATGTCAAGTTGATACAACTACCACTCTTAGTGATTGCTAAAACAATCACTAGGCAAAGTGTGGTGGGTTTAAGTATTAGGCTAAATGTCTTATCAAAGTCCTAACTTGGGACTTAAGAGAACCTTTTTACCACTAAACGTGCTTTAAACATCTCCACTGAACCATCCGAATTCAATTTTGTCTTGAAGACCTATTTGGATACTACAATGTTAAAATCAAATGGACAAGGAACCAACTCTCAGGTAATGTTTTTCTACAAAGCATCTAGCTCTTCATGCATGGTTGCAACCCAATGTGGCATTTGAAGTGCTTTCTTAATCGATTTTGGTTCTTGAATGTTAAGACCTAAAACATGTGAAGAAGGATCATTAGTTATCATTGTTTGAGCATGCTTTGTGAAATTGATTTTGACATGTCTCCTATGGTTCCCAGTTTTAGACCTAGTCTTCACAAGATGAATCAATGAAGAGCTATTGTTGTGTGGTGGTGGTGAAACTCTAGCTACGCTTAGTTCAATCATATCATGTTGGAGAGAAGGTGATGTGTTTTGTCCCATTGTGCCAATTGCATCATGACTCCTCTCTCTAAGAAAACATTCTGTAGATTCAATATTTAAAGAGTGTGGAGGTATTGACACATTTTCTACCTCTAGTCTAGATTGTAGCTTATCAAGTTCATTTATTTGGTTTGAATTTGGAAGGTCATCGATTTGAGCTCTTTCCATCCTTTCAAGATCCTGTGACTCTCCTTGATTGATTATCTTAGCAAGAAATTTAGGTCTTCAGCTACTTGGTTCATCTAGGTTAGGAATGTCCTTTGTTGGTTGTAAATTATGTGATGCCTAGAACCATTCATCAAAATTTGGATATCTGCTAAGTTCTCCTTCTATATTCACACTCTTAGAAATATTAGTAAGATTAGTATATGGTAAAAAGCTTTCATCAAAAATCACATGTCTTAAGATATATACTCTTTGTGTTGATGGATGCAAACATTTGTAACCTTTATGTATATGGCTATATGCAATAAAAAGACAAGGTAAAGATCTAGGTTGTGGTTTATTTGATGCATGATCTCTTAGGCAAAGAAAGCATTGACATCCAAATACCTTTAGCATGAAGTAGTCAAGTGTTTTATTAAATAGGCAAAGAAAAGGACTTTTATTACGCAATATAGGCATTGGCAACTTGTTTATGAGATATGTAGATGTCGAGAAGCTTTTAACCCAATATTTTAGAGGCACATTTGCATGTATAAGTAATGTTAGACTTGTTTTTACAATGTGATAGTGTTTCCTCTATACTATCCCATTTTGCTTTGGGGGACTAGGGCAGGAGACTTGTAGTTTAATTCCACTTCTTGCAAGCTATTCAAGAAATTGTTTGCTTGTAAATTCTCCTCCACCATTACTTTGGAAAATCTTAATCCTTGTTTCAAATTAGTTCTTAACCATCATTTGGAATTTTGAAAAACATCTAAAAAGTTATATTTTCTATGAATGGGATAACACCAAGTGTACCTGTTATAGTCATCCACAAATATAACATAATATAAAAAGTGATGAGTAAACTGAGTAGGAGCAGAACCCCATAAGTCACAGTGTATTTTATGAAAAGGAAAATTTGATTTTTCTTTATTTCTAGCAAATGGAAACTTACAACTTTTTCCCATTTGACAACTAGTACACAAACAGGAAGGAGTAGCCCATTTTGAGATAATTATATCTTTTCTTAAGGAAAGAGTTTTTAAGGTGTGAGATTGAGGATGTCTAAGACATTGATGCCAAATAGTCTTTTGCTTTATTAGTTACAAGTGCTGCAAGTGCATACTTCTTCACCTTATGCATAGAGTTGTCCTTTCTTAGAACCTTTGGCTAAGATCACTTGTGTTTTAGGATCCTTAATAACAAAACCAGAAGATGAGAACTCAAACCTACATGAATTATTATTATTATTATTATTATTATTATTATTATTATTATTATTCTTTTGTAAATTTACTAATGGAAATAAGATTCTTTTTCAGGTCTAGAACAACAAGAACTTTATTCAAATGTATTAGGCCAACAGAAGCTGAACCAACATGTGTGATAAAAAAGTGGAGTATCTTCACCTGCATATACCTTTTTGCTACCTCTATAAGGTTGTTTTGAATAAAGATTACCTATTTCAGATGTCATGTGGTCACTAGCTTCAGTGTCTGCATAAAATCTAAGGTCTTTGTCATCCGTTAGTGACACTACTGCAAGAGCTTAGGGTATATCTTGGCTTTAATATGCATGAACAAACTTGTACCAACATTTTAAAGCAATATGACCTTGTATTCCACATATTTGATGAGTTATCATCTCATGATGTTTGTGTTTTTGGTTGATATTTGTGGTGAAGGTCTCTTGGAACTGATTAAGGATTATTGTTTGAGACCAGATGTTTAGTGTTTCTAGACTAGTGATTATTGTAAGTTCCTGCTTGGAGAAAGCCTTTGTCCCTAGAATTTAAGTTTCTGCTTCCTTTACCACGATTTCCTCTTCCTGTTTAAGCAACAAAAACCTGTCCATAATTTAATGTTTTTCTTTTCTCTTCTTCCTTTAGTCTTCAGATCATGTTTAGTATTTTGAAGACCCAAGATGTATTGTCTGAAGATTGGGTATAAAGGTTTCGAGAGGACAGCAAGGTTATATGATTTGTATCTTGACCCAACAACTCTAGAAAGTTGAAACACCATATCAAGATCATCAAGTGGTTTTCGAATTGCAGTGAGGTCGTCACATGTACTTTTGAATTTATTGAGAAAGTCCTCAAGTGATTCATTACTTCCTTGTTTAATGGAGAGTTGCCCTTTGAGTTGGATTTCTTGCTCCTTTTTAGATGCCAAGTAATATTCCTTTAGGCACTTCCAAATCTCATATGCTGAATTAGATCCACAACCAGACTCAGTGAATCTTCATTCATTGTTTCGAGGAGCCAGCTTGTGATCAAGCCATCATTGCTCAACCAGATACTAAATTTTGGGTTGTTCTTTTCTTCACCCTTTTCATTAAGAATGGTCTCTGATGGTGTAGCTTCCTCAATGTGATGGACTAGTTGAGTAGCTTCCTCAATGTGATGGACTAGTTGAGTAGCTTCCTCAATGTGATGGACTAGTTGAGCACTCCTTATGAGTGGAAGGACTTATGATTGCCATAATAAGAAATTGGTATTTGACAATTTAACTGACACCAAGCTTGCCATTTGATGGAAGCTTTGGATGGTGAGAAGTGTCTTTTTTTGGGCCATGTTATGACAAGAACATAGCAAATAAGTTTGAAAAAAAAAAAAAAAAGATTTAGATGCAATGATCATACTACTTTGATACCATGCAAAGAACTTAAAGGAAACTATAGAGAATAAAAATACTAAGCTTGTATTTCAATCTAACTTGGTATAGATATATATATATATATATATAATTACATCCAACGGTAAAATCCTAATTAAGTTATTGCAATTAGTTTTGATTCTTGCTTTGTGAATTCTTGTTGTGATTGAAGATTTTCAGCTTTGATTGAGAGTTTCTACATTGAATGGAAAATTTCTTTGACTTTCCTTCTTGATTGTCTGTCATGGAACTTTCCTTGTTTGTAGGATCATGATCTTGATCCGTTGTATAGGCCTTCATAAGATAGAAATGTAATGTGAGTGTAGGTTGAGCTTTTTTTTTTCAAAAAGCAAAGAAGGCAAAAGAAAAGGGACTTTATAATTAAATTAAAATCCTCCCTCCTATTCTAAAAAGAGGAGGCCTGATATCTGAAATTGTTAGGCAGGGCCCATAACATATTCCAGCTGATAATATTTTAGCAAATAGCAATCCACATGGGAAGTAATAATTCATTAAGGGTGGGTAGAGCATTGGCTTAATGGCATTTAGTGTTTTTGTTAATCAAAAGGGTTCCCTTAGATGGGCCAAGGGTTAGGCAGTCCACTAAACATGAAAGCTAATCCATTAATTCCTCTGTTCTTTCATTTTGAAGAGCTTAGTGGTAGCTAGGAAATTAGTTTCTGATCCATTCTAAAAGGCCACGAACAAACACAGCTGTTTTTCTAATATAAATTGTTGGGTTATAATAATGGATAACTTTTGTCACATGTGCATTTGAATATGAGTTGTCTTATTTGGAATTTAAAGTCCCAAGTGAATATCTTGCTTCCATTCTAAGGTAGATGATATGAAAAGTTACATTGGTTTCTATTTGGCAACAACTACAGTCTACATCTCATGTGATTTTCAAGATCTTTGATTGAATTTGAATTGTTTCACCATATTTGATTTGCAATTAATCATTTTTCTGGACCAAATACTCAAACTTGAAATCTCACAGAATTAATCAATTACTGTTATACTTTGAATAATGCTTGATGGGTAAAAAAATGATGTGAAAAAGAGTTCAAGAAACCGTGATTGACACTTTTCAAATTAATAGACTGTGAATGTGTATGCATTTACTTTTAATGTCACACTACATGTAGATAATTTGACTTCTTTTTCAACTTCTCTTCTCTTCTTTGACCTAAAAAATCTGTCATGTACTGATCCATCTGTTTGAGGATATTACATAAATTGTAACTTGAATCTACGAAAATATCTAGAAAATGCTCTAATTGAAATGTTTGGTTGAAAATTCCTGGTAAGAGAATCAAACCCCATTAATTATTTTCACTTCTTTTTTTTTTTACAGTGATTGACATTGAAAAAAAATATATATGCAGGACCCTTCGGATGGTGAACCTATTGCTACTGCCAATAGATATTGGGAAAATTTTTGAGAGAATGTACCAATAAGGATATAAATTTTATTATTATTTTTATTTAAGGGTATAAATTTTTTTGAGTTTTTAAATAAAGTGATAAATTTTTGTCATTATTTTATTTAAAAATACAAAATTTACCATATTTCAATTAAGATAGCAATTTGTCATGTTATTGTTGTTATCCAATAAATTTTTAGATAAAATAATAAAATTTACATCTTTATTTAAAAAAATTAAAAATTTAGTACTTAATTTAGAAACTAAATAAATTCGTATATTTAAATAAAAAAAATTACAGTTCATATATTCTTATATATACATTTTCTCAAAAAATTTTAAGAAAGAAAAATAGTATCTAGTCTAAAGGAAGAACTCATATCTACATACCGCTTCAATGACATTATTATTTATCTCTGTTTTGAAACAAGACTTTGACGAAACAATCAAATGTCCTTTGGTTGTACCGAGTTGTAAAGGTTAGAGGGCCCCATTACAGTCCCATCAATATATTTTGATTTATTAAAAAAAAAAAAAAGAGTGAGGTTGTAATCAATAAAGAAAAGTTTTCAAGGGTGAAACCTACAAAAAGATTGCAAGTTTGAGGATTGATTCATAATTTCCATTTATTTATTTCTCAAAGGAGAGAGTAGTGAAGACGAGGCGGATGCGAGGCACGTGTAGGAAAGACATAAGAGCATGAGCTACAAGAGGAAATGCACGTGACTTTCCAGTCTGGCAACTGTGATTGGCAATCCACAATCAGAAACTGCCAATTGTATTGGGTCCACAATCGCCAGCTGTGAGGGCCCACCTTCGTAACACGTGGGATAAATCGAGGATGGGCCCAATATTAAGACCCGCCTCCTTTTTTTCGGTTTTTCGCCCGGTATTGGGGCTTCGTCCCGACTAATCCGGACTCGATCCAAGTCGCACACCTGAAAATTATGGGTGAGTCTCTCAACGAAAGCTGCTGCGTACGCAAGAACTCGAACTCAAGACCTTGCTTAAGTTGGAACAAGCCGCTTACCACTTGATCCAACCCCTCGTTGGTAAGACCCGCCTCATTTGCTGGTCTTGATTTGTGGCGGACAGTTTTTTCAAAAAAAAAAAAAAAATCGTGTTAATGAAGAGAATTATCGAAGGAAAAGGACCTCCTGACAATTGCATGTCCCCACCACGTCTAAAGGAGGTGAACACAAAACCCAAGTCTGGATCAGGTGGCATTTGGGTCTTGTGAGCAGAAACAAGAACGTATTGTGTTGTGACAAGGGACAGAATTGTGTTCTCGTTTTCAACACAGTGGAGCCACCGTCGCACCAATATGAACCTCAATACTGCAATTACTCTTTTGTCCTAGAATGTATTGTGACAAGGTACAGAATTGTGTTCTCGTTTTCAAAACAGTGGAGCCACCGTCGCACCAATATGAACCTCAATACGGCAATTACTCTTTTGTCCTCTTATTTTAGTTGGGTAAGAATTTTTTTTTTTTCAAAAACTATTCTGTTAAATTTGTAAATGTGTGTGCATTGTAGAGATATGGTTATGTGTATGTATATAGTGTTTATTTGGTCTAATTTCTCAAAAAAATCTTATTCGGTAAAAAAGTTAAAATTTAGGTAAATGCAATTTATCTCTATAGTAGTTCTTTCGCTTTTCTTAAAAGTTATTATATAGTTCAAGATACTAATACATACATCATTCAAAAATTATATACTATGTTATAATCCGATAGTTTTCGTTAGTGTGTCATTAAAATTGATGAAAACCGTTAGTTTTAATTACAAAAATAATGAAAACAATTGATTTTAATAACACAAGTATTGGAAACTATTAATTTTAACGACAAACTAACGAAAACTATTAATATATAACAGAGTGTATAATAGAATGTGTAACTTTGAAGAGTATATGTATTATTTCTCATATACTTTAAAAAAAGGTTAGAAGGTGTTGCTAAAATGGCCCCTTCCCCTCTCTCCCTCTCCCACTTTTGAATCTTCCTTTTTTTCTTGCTTTCTCTTTCACCCTAGTTGATGTCTCTTTCCCTCAATGGTTATGGTGGATGATTAAGGACCCCTCTCCCTTGAGGGTTTCTCTTTTATTAAGAGTTTGTCACATTCTTTTGAAAATTTTTACCTGACCTCTCTTGATGATTTTCATCCAATTTTGTTTCTATTAGAAATAAAAGGCAAGGTGGATGTGGGTGCATGGGTTGACTCAACTAGTTACAACACTTGCTTTGATTGTCGATGACTTGGTTCGTGAGTGGGGTCTCTATAAACTAGATTTTAGATCTATCTGCTCCTCTATAGCGATTATTTCATATTGCTAAGGTAGTTTTCAATAATTTATGACTCTTTATATTTAATTGTTAATATACATCATAGACAAAACCATCTTTACTAATCTTATAAGTTTAACTTGGAATTACATTGATGTAATCTCATTTACTATCCATAAATTTCATTACTTTTTTCGTTTTTTAAAAAAGCTAAGCTATAAAACATGAACGTCTGGGGTCAAGTTTTGTTTGTCAAACATATAAAATTGATAATTTTATCAATTTTTAAAATCTTTTATTTAAATTAATGATCCAACACTTTTACACAAATTAACTTCACTCTGCCTTTCAAAAAAAAAAACTTCACTCTCCTTTTTGGCCATTTAAAAACTTTATTTAAAACGACAACGAAAAAAGTAAAAAACTTTATTGAAAACAACACGTTTGCAAAAAGGATATATGCAAGCCAAGCATGCTTTTAACCGTACATGAGTAGGTACAAATATAAATATTTTAGAAGGATTTACTTGGTTGGAGAAATTCGGATTAACGTCCTTCAACCATCATGTTTAACATAGATTTATGAAGGTCAGTCCAAGAAATGTCTACTCATGTGTAGTGATAATTGTGTTAACTGATCATCAGCATGACAAAGAAGTATATTTAAAAAAAAAAAAATTAACGATTATAAAATGGGCATGAGTGGATTTT
>BPVZ01000145.1:197493-208536 GCA_020521535.1 Rubroshorea leprosula | reverse complement strand
TATTGTCAAATTAATCTTAAAAACTTATTTTTTAATAAATATTTTTAAAAATTAATCAATTAAAAATTTTATTTATATAAGTTATACATATCAATTTTAATATTAATTTTGTATTTATAACTCTTTAATAAAAAATTTATTTATTAATATATATTTAATAATATTAAATCTTACATAATTATAAAGTAAGTAAATTTATTAAAATCATTTAAAAATTAATATACATTATTTTTATAAATAAAATTATTAACAAAACAATTAATTTTGAAAAATATTATTTAGAGTGTAAATTTTTAGAGGTATTCGGAAAAAACACTTCCCCCAATAAATATATTGATTCTGCACGATTGCTGCGCGAGGATAATCCACCTAAGGAGCTTATCTCAGAAAACAGAGAACAAAAATGGCGGTACCAGGGAGGCCCAATGGTCTGATGGAAGATGAGGATCACGAGGACGAGAACGCTCTTTTCGAAGATGACGGTCTGAACGTGGACTATGAATCTGACACGCCTCCTCACCTCCGCGAACTCGCCGCCGCTAGCCAGATCGGCGACGCTGACGCCCTACGTGTTGCCATAGGTCTGTCACCTTTTACGCTTCTATTTTTCACTTCCCTTTTGCGTATTCTAGTTTCATTGATCGAATTTGTTATTGGACACTTCTAATTTACTGGTTTTTTAATCTTTGGCCACTCTAAACCCTAGGATTTATCATGTTAACGATTCAGAAGTTTGTGTATACGCGGGATGAATATATGTATATTGAGGTTAAGTGAGATTAAAGGTTTAAACTTCATTTTTTCTTGATGCAATTTTGGATGCAATTCATGTTGCAATTTTTGGTTTGTTCTCGGGCTTCTACATAATACATCAACAACTAGGTTGAGATCAAGATGTGATTTATAATTTGAAAATTGGAGCGTAGAATTCATAATAAAAAGCATAAATAGCTGAAAGGAGGTGACTTCTGTGTTGGAACTTACCTGTGAATAGACATGTTGGTTGGTTATGTTCTCCATTCTATATCAGAATGTAGATTCTTTTGCATTCCTATATTTGTACTCAATTGTCTTTTTCATGTCTCTTGATTTTTATTTTTCTCCTTTTTTTCCATTGCATGTAGTCTAGGAATATAGCAAATTGGACTGTGAAGATCAAAACCCTTTTGTCCCCATATCATCTTGGTAAACTACAAAGTCTTAGTTTTAATCAATAAGGTTAGACATGTTTCCCTTTAATTTCTTAAAGTTGAAATGTGCATTGATTTATAAGATTTTCAATAATGGAGTGTGGAAGTTAGTGCCACCCTAACCTGGACACACGGCAGATGACTGCTCAGGTGACTGCTTCTTTACTGGCTGTCTAGGTGGTTCCTTTCGTGATTCTAGTACCTGGTTCTTTGATGGCACCGTTTTCTTAGACTAGGCTGTCTTTTAGATGTCTACTTAGTCCTCATTTGTAGTCCTTGGGTGAGTCTGAAGTTGAAAAACACTACGTACTTGCTACTAGGCAATATCTTTCTCTTAAAGAGAAAAGGCTATTCTATTTCTTTGAGTTTAATTCAGATTTCTGTAGTCTAATGTAACACCCACTAATGCTTTCTCTTGTTGTTATATAATTGATAGATAACTTGAATGGCAGCATTAACGAGCCTGTAGAAGATGGGGACACAGCTCTCCATCTTGCCTGTCTATATGGCCATCTGCCCTGTGTTCAGGTTAGTTGCCTCATCATTTAAAAACTGTCTGCGCTCTCCCCTCTTCTCCAATAAGGATTAGAGAGAGAGTAATATTATTGTTAATGGTTTGAGTATTTTGTTCCCATGCAGCTACTTTTGGAGAGAGGGGCAAATTTGGAGGCCAAGGATGAAGATGGTGCAGTTCCTCTTCATGATGCCTGTGCAGGAGGTATTTATAATTGCCAATATTTGTTAGATATTCTTTGCACTGGTTTTACATGATCTCCTTTTTAATGACCATTTCAGGATTTACTGAGATAGTACAACTTCTACTTAACAGTGCTAATGATACCGAATGTGTGAAAAGGATGCTAGAATCAGTTGATACAGAGGGTGATACCGTGAGTAGTACTTATCTTAATCCATTTTGACTTTTATTGTTAGTTCTTGATGAAAACCTAAAGTAAATGAATTCTCTTTTCCTTGGCTTAGTAAATTGCCAATTTTTTATTAGTTTAAAAAAAAAAAAGGATTAATTTTCTATTATGAATATCTGGGTAAAGCTTTTTTAAAGTTGGCTGAAGAAGGGAACAACTGCACCCCCCAACCACACCCCCCATTCTTTTCCACTCCTTTTTTTTCCTCAATCATTTCTCTTCTTTCCTCTTGGTATCTTTTTGTAGCCTCTTCATCATGCAGCAAGAGGTGAGCATGTGGATATTGTAAGATTGTTGCTGGCTTCAGGAGCCTCACCCACAAAGACAAATATATCTGGAAAGGTTAGATAGAAAATGATTTTTATACTTTCTCCTTTCTTTATTGACGTTTCTAACTAGGAAATTCTGCAGACTCCAAGTGAGCTGGCTGACCCAGACACAGAAGCTAGGAGAGTTTTGGAGGCAGCTGCTAGTGCCCAGACCTGCTAATGAAATTTAGTAGATGCTTCTCTAAAATTGCCTTGACTTAATCTCCTTTTGGGGAGTTGGTGTGTTGTTTCATGCTATACTGCCTTAGGTAGGCCACAATAAACAATTTTGAGGTTCGTTGGAAATTCCTCTTCACAGCTGAAGTTAGAAGATTGAAGAGGGTGTTGGTAGAATAGCATTCAGTTCTGTTTTCGTTATTTCATATAGAAGCCACAGAGCTTAGCTTAATGCAGTTTTTAAGCAATTGGTATCTGTTCCATCACATATTGATAACAAAGTGATTTTCTTTTTTGGGATGATTATGAAAGTATTAAAATTGAAAAGGAATGAAATTGTGGAAGAGTCAAAGAAAAGGTAGTATTGACCTGCTCTGTTACCATGAAAGAAATTATAGTAGGATCAAAAGAAACAAACTAGGCAAGTGAAAGAGAGAAGAAGATGATATTTCATATTTGACCTATGAAGATGGTTGAATTTGAACTTTTATGTTTTTTTTTTTTTTTAAGTGATTGTATGATAAAAGGCAATCATGACTATGACTTCATGACCTTTACATTACTAGAAGGAGAATGTCATCACCAGGTTGGTTAGGTCGCTAACTTGAGCTATAATTTTTTTCTTTACAATTTTGTACAATGTTACACAACTTGACGACATCAAATGAGTGGTTGAGTGATTGAATCTTTTTACAATCGATGCCTTAGTCATAAATTAGTGTGTATTTACCTTAGTGATAGATAAAGTATTGTGCAGTTATTGTACAATACTTATAACTGGATGGGGTGAATCTCTCAATAATGGAGCTCTCTCTCATCTAATGACCTTACTTTAGAGTTCAAATTGCAAAATATAAGACTCAATTAGGGTTCTTTTTTACTTAATCTCAACTTCTTAGCAAATCAGGAAATAAAGAATATATGGGAATAGGAGTAATGGTGGGATCAACCCATCATGTGGTTACAAGTAAATTTCACCAATCACATTTAATGAGATTTGGTTTCCTTATTCCTCTCCAACTCGAATCCTCCATAAATACCTTTTATTATTAGTAATGTTAAGGTATAGGAAGAAACTGAAGACCATTGTGATCGAGACTTTACTATTCCAATTGGAGTTTGGCTTTTAGGTGAGTGATATTATTTATAAATTGTTCTCTCGTTCTCACGTAAATTGCATCTTTTCTCTTGTTTATTGCTTCGATTTAACAATTGTGAATTCGCTTGGGTGAAATCCCAACTTTAGCGACTTGACGTTCAGCCCTACACAGTTTGGAAGAAACTCAGCTTGACGCCAGTCTCCAATGGCGACTGTACCGCTCAGAGGTCGCGCTTATTATTTTGATTACTTGACTAAGCTTCTCCTCATCGGCGATAGTGGCAAGTCTATTTTCTCCTATCTTTTTAAATTCACGGTAGTTATAAATCTTTTCCCGTTGAGACATAGGTGAGCTAAACATACTTTTAAAAAAGTTATTTAGGTTACATTCGAGTTATAATTTCTTTAATTAGAACCATAACACTTTAGAATAATTTTGAATAAAATTTTATTTTAATTCAATTTTTACAATACAAAATCTTTTTCAAAAACCAGGCCAAACAAGCACTAATAGTTTATACCTAATCAAGAGCCCGTTTTAGGTCTTAGGCTCTATAGCAGAACTTTTTAGTCTTTTAATATATTAAATATATTTAATATTTAACTTTAATTCATATTTTATATATATTTTAATAATAATAATAATAAAATAACCTATAACTATAACACTATACAACAATTAAAAACGGAAAAAGTGCTTGACAGCCTTACCTCTTAAAAGTTAGGAGGAAAATCATCTTAAAATTACGTCATTTCAATAATTTTTTATTGAAAAAGACTAAACTATCATATTTTTAAAACATGCATTAAGGTAATTTTTGTCTTTTTTCCTCGAACAAGCAATAACCCCATTCAAAACCATGCAGTAGACTAATTATTTTATTTCACATGCAGGTGTAGGAAAAACTTGCCTGATGCTAAGATTCTCAGGTGAACCTTTTCAAACAAGTTTCCTTTCCACAATAGGGTTTGTATGCTAAACCTTTAATAATCTTGTCATTTTTAATGTTCTCAAGCTCTCTGCATTTTCCTGATGTTTTAATGTCTCTATTAGGATTGATTACAAGACTAAGATCATTGAACTTGATGGGAAGCGAATCAAGTTGCAAATATGGGACACTGCAGGCCAAGAACGTTTCCTTTCCCTTACAAGACGTACTTACCACTTTGCCTTGCTGCTTGAAAACTGTTCAAAACTCTTTCTTTTTTTCCCTTTTTGTCATTCTGTCTTGTTTCAAGGACGGAGTATGGTATAGGCTGAGGGGGGCCACGGCCCTCTAAAATTTTACTCAAGCTTCGTCCCTCACTTTTTTCATTGTTTATACTTTCTTGTGCTAGAGTATTACGCAGGAGCAAGAGGGATTCTGCTGGTCTACGATGTAACTGATGAATCTTCATTCAATAGTATGCATTTTTGTTCTCTGCCTGTTGTCAAGTTCTTGTTCCACACTAGAAAGACTTGATGAGAATAACGCAAATATATATGTGGAAATTAACTCATGAACCTGCATAAACTAGTCTTCTGGTTTAAGATGACATATTGTGGGTTTTATTTGAGCTCCTGTTGGTCCATTCTCCGCATGCACTCTCTTTTATGTTACCATTTGTTTTAGATGGGTGCAGGATTTACTGGAAAGTAGCACATATGAAGAAGCTTCTTTCATATTCAGGATTTCTGATCCAATTATTTTGCAGACGTCAGGCAATGGATGGAAGACATTGAGGTAAATGGCCCTGACGATGTCAACAAGATATTGGTTGGTAACAAAGCTGACAAAGATGAGAGCAAAAGGGTAATAACTTGAATTCATGAGCATAACTTCTTTTCATTCCTCTCAATATCAACTTTATGTTTGATCTCATTTTTTCAGGCTGTTTCAACTTCAAGAGGCCAGGCATTAGCTGATGAATACGGTGTAAAATTTTTTGAGACGGTAAGACCTTGTACATAAGGGCAAAACATGTAACATCCATGGAAGCTAGTTCCTGAGGGTTTAGTTACAGACTGAAATCTGCGTATATTAATGCTGTTTTTTTAACATTTTGAGCAGAGTGCAAAAACAAACTTTAATGTGGAGCAGGTGTTCTTTTCCATTGCAAGAGACATAAAACAAAGACTTGCAGAGAGTGAATTCAAAGCAGAGGTAGACATTTGCTCCCCTAGATTTTATGTGTATGTTCAGGATTTCATTAGTTATGGCTTATGATGGATTCAAACCACTCTGACCCGCACTCTGTTTCAGCCTAATACCGTCAAGATCACCAAATCCGATTCTACCAACGCCAAAACTGCTGCTCCAGAGAAATCAGCATGCTGCGGTTTATGAGCTTTAACAAACGATAAGATTGTATAATTACAGTCCCTCTTTCGTCTTTTCTTAGGATTGGCGAGTCATTTAACTTAACCAGAAAACAGAATTTGATTACTTGCTCATATAGATCGGTACATTTCTCTAGGAGTTTCTTATTGTTGTTGGAACAGAGGTATACTTGGGAGAGACATACAGCTTCCTTTTACATGTTCCCACATCTTAATGGTCATTATAAAGTTATTTAGAGCAGGAAGTAGAAAACTCAGATTAAATCAATGAAAGCAATATTGTTTTCTAACACAGACAATAATTTACCAATACAAACAGATTTACACAAGCTAATAGATCTTATTGCAGTCTTATGAGGGTACAAATGGCATCTCAAAGGAGAAAATAGAAATATTAAAAGAAATTTTCATGTACACAATTTGTTCACATCCTGTTGATGCTGAAAGCCTGCGCCACCAGCACGCACAGGCATGACGTTGATATGTAAGTTGTACTTTCTTGGCGTGGCCTCTATTTTGTGCCATGTTAAGAGCAGCAACCGCCTCTAGGAGGAGCCTGATTTTCTGTTTTCTGCTTTAAAATGTTCCTCTTTAGGTTAGATCCTTCTTCCAAAAGACTAGGGACCTCCATTATCTGTTACAAAATCCATGGCAGGTCAGAAATTCCGAATATGGGACTAAGTATCATAGTCTTCTTTTAACAATCTCTAATCATGTCTTATATGTTATCAGGAAAAATAATAAAGAGTTGAAAACGGAAGCTAAAGACTGAAGATGCATTATACTAATACCTTCAACGCAAGCTCCTCAAAGCATTGTTCCACGTTTTCTCTAGTTTTAGCACTACATTCAACAAACAAACACCCAAGTTCTTTGGCAAGGGCCATTCCTTCTTCTCTGCTAACAACTCTCTCAGACTCCTGAGATTACTAACAAATTAAATATTATAAAATTTGTTGATGGTGAATTAAATATTGGAACAGGACATGAATAAACATAAAAGAAAACGTGTCACTGTTTTATGTAAAACTCATGAACTAATGGGAAAAAAATCATGTTAGAGAATTAACCGCTGGCAGTGCTAAAATGGACCATGCGATATTAGCTAAAAGTACATCTTATATTCAAGTGCTAAATCACATGGATAGCAACTTGGAGAATCTTTGGTCTTCTATAGTATACTCATATATACAACACAATACCCGAGGAACATAGCTGTCTTATCTTTTTACTGCAATTAATTAAGATAAGACCAACGCTAAATACCAAATATAAGCACCCTACAGCATATTCGTAAGAGTAAAATAAGGAGAACAGAAAAGCTTACTCTATCGACTTTATTTCCAACAAGCATCTTGACACAGTCCTTATTGGTAGAATAGAGCTCCACTTCTTTAGCCCACACATCACACAAGTTTGTAAAGGTTTCTCTCCGTGTCACATCATAAACTAGGAACAAAACAAAAGAGAAAACAGAAAAGTTATATTTCAGATGATTTAACCACAGGTGAATTATCTTTGAGATGGCTGAAAGCATGATAACATAACATTGTAGGCAGAAGCGGGAGTCATTATTTAGAATATGTTCCATCAGCTCAAGAAATCTAATTTCCATGATCTAGCATCCCAAAATAAGGTGGAAAGGCATAAATGTAGGACATTTGCACCAGAATTAAGATAATAGACAATTTATACACACACTTGACCTCAGTGGCCCTCTTTTATTCTGGCTACCCACATCTCCACCTCAGTTAGTGCAGAAGGAAAAGCTCAATCAAACAATTTAATATAAGCATGCCAATATTATTCTCATAATCATATACTTTCATTTGAGAAGTAAACAATGAATCAAAGCCACCCTCTAATCTTGGTATTAGAAATGTAATAGCTTATGAGAACAAAGTGCATTGGTCACTTGACAATTTTACACCAGAGATAGACTCCAATAAGCAACATAAAGAAAGAACATATTTCATTGATTCTCTATAAGAATGAAACTCACCAAGAATGATCCCCTGGGCACCTCTATAGTAAGAGTTTGTTAATGTCCTGAACCTCTCCTGTCCAGCTACAAGAAGCATATGATCTCAGATATTAATGATCAATCATAATTTATTCACATTCCAACAAAAATTTAGGAAGCAACACTATAAATGAAAAGCTCAAATGGAAAAAACAGGTCAAAGAAGCATTTTCCTTTCACCATTTTGAAGAATCTAAGCAAATGGATGACTGTCTCCAATACAACACAATTTTATGTTTGAAATTTTCACACTGTACAGATTACCCTCTTGCATCCCTTAGAAATTTCGCAACGAGCACCAATTACGAAGTAATAAGCTACGTAAAGCATTAAAATTTTGACAAGGAACAAGGTATAAAATGAAAAAACATAAACTTCAACATTTCTTTACGCACCAGTATCCCAAATTGTGAGCTTCAATCTCTTTCCACCTACTGTTAGCAGCTTGATCTTAAAATCCACACCTACACAAATTAAAGATTAACTTGAATATTACACAAATAAGCATCAAGACACTACAAAATCCATACTGTACTTTTCTATAATTTTCAATGAAAACCAAGTCAGATTGGAGCAAGCTTTAATGAACTTAAACAGGATAAATCTTAAAAAAAAAAAAAAAGGAAATATAAAAGTTCCTGTGAGATCCAGGTAAACAAAGCGAATAAAACAACAAAAACTGCGCAAAATTTGCTTTCTCTTTCCTATCAATTTCCGAACAACCAAACAGAATCTCGAAAGAAAAGAAAAAGGAAATGAGACAGTACCAATGGTAGGGGCTAGATCTTCAACGGAGCTGGAAATGAAGCTAAGGAGAAGACAACTTTTGCCAACACCAGAATCACCGATCAACAAGATCTTAAAGGAGAGATCGTAGCTCCCACCGCTTTGCCCGGAGGACGATCCCATTGAATCCACAACTCTCTTACTCTCTGTCTGTCTGTCTGTCTGTCTGTCTGTCTCTGCTGCTCCTCCGTAATCCTTTTTTTCAGTTTCTCCGCCGTACCTAATGATGGTGCCTCTGGTTTTGTTTTCCTTTCAGAAGTACAGTGAAAGAGAAGTGTATAAAACAGAGGAGAAAGGCAAAGGCATCAATGCTTTCAGTGAGAGAGAAGATAAAGAAAACGGCTAACCGGAGGGAAACACACCTGACGCCAACGTATTCTTTGCTTTTGTCTTTGATCTTTCATTTTCCGTAGATGCGATGCGATGCCGTTTTCACGGGACTGCCTGTCCGCCTGTCTGTCTTGTCTTCGGGGTCCCGCTTCTTCGGTGGGAAAGTGGAGACGTGGCGTTGTTTGGAGACGGTGTGGCCACGCGGGGTGTGGTGGCGCGTTCAGGACACCGGCCGACCGTCGGCCGTGTAGGCCCTGAATTTACAAACATAACCAAAAAGCACCAACGATTATCATAAATCATTCCACCTTGCCAAACAAACAAGGGTGGTGTAATACAGATTACGCAACTTACATTATTTAGTGGGGACGGGACTCTTAATATTAGAAGTTTTTTTAATTAATAATTTTTGTTTTGTAATTTAATATAATTTAAATTATAAAATAAAAAATTCTTTACTAAAAATAAAAAATAAAAAATTGCATAAGTTACACGATAAATATAGCTTTTTTTTTTGGTGTCGGTGTTTACCTAACTAATGGGACATGATAATCATAAACATAATAATTAGACTAAGGAGGTTTGATTTAATTACAAAGTGGATTTACTCTTCATTTTATTGACTAAGTTTTCAATTATTAAAGAAAATTCATACATAATTTATAGTTCCAAAGTAGATGATTTGTTTTTAATTGAATCAAAAAGTTATTAACTTGAATATGCATACAAATTTACTTGGATAAATATGGTAGTTGGCCAAAACATTCTCCAAAAGTAGTTTCTAGATAAATCTTCCTAGTTGGTCGAGTTAATGTTGGTTATACTGTCAATTTGTCATTGTTATATACTTTGCCTGAAATTGAGAGAATTTAACTCAAATTTCATGAAAAAAACATAGATGGATTGTCCATTCTTTCTCAAAAGAGTGTCTCTTTCTATAGAATCCAAGAAAGCACCTTGTCCCCCTAACAACAACAGTCAGTCATCAACATCACAATTCACAAATCAAATTTGTTCATAGTTGAAGAAGAGTACATACATAGTTACGCTATTTTCCAGTCAAACTGCATATGTATGTAGCCTATATAATATAGAATTTTTTGTTGTTGTTGTTGTTGTTGTTGTTGTTGTTATAGTATAAGACTAGTTCAATTAAAACTTGATAAATATTATCCACGACAAAATTAAAGAATTGGTATATACAGTAGCATTGCATACATATGGAAGTTTAAACCCATCAATCACACAATTAAAATGGAATTTTCAGACTGTTACTAAAAATTGTACTAGTTTTATACGCATGCTGCTCTATGGGTCCTATACCATGGAAAAGAATGGAAGCCTTTTTCAGGGCTAGGAATTTTAAAGAATATACTACTATTACTATATGCATATATGCTCCTAAATTTTTTTCAGAAGTGGACCAATGCTACACTAGGACTGGGAATGAAACAGCTATTAACATTTCAGACAGGGAGTGGCCCTGCATGACTGTGCATGCAGGAGGGATGCAGGAGGCTGAAGTGTGGTTGCTTTAATCGCTAGACTCCATCATTGTGTTTTCTTAATTATTTGGAACTTCTATCCATCTATATTTTAGAATTTTGTAAGCCAATACTGACCCCCACTTTGAACTGTCCATCTAGAAAAAAATATAATAGAATAAAAATCCACAATGGTTAATCATTAGAAGATCTGATTTAGCTGCTTACAAGCTCACACAATCGAAGTAATATGTTCTGAATTTGGGGCAGTAAACACTCTGGATTTTGTTTTATTAATGTATTTCTTGGTTTATAAATTAAGATGTTTTTAAATTTAATTTATATGCATTTTAAAATTAATTTTTTTCAAATCTAATTAAAAGCAAGACATTCACATGAA
>BPVZ01000145.1:171313-186157 GCA_020521535.1 Rubroshorea leprosula | reverse complement strand
AAAAAAATGTATTTTGATAGGCAACGCTTTGAAATGGTTTTGGGGACTTAACACCGGCCATTATCAGCAATCCATTTCAAAAATACATGTAAAATAAAGATGTACTTCATACTTGTTTTTTTTAGTGTACTTCATACTTGTGTTTATGTATATTTGTAGGTAAAATAAAGATCATGAAACAATAAAGTTTAGGGTTTTAATCCTATTCTAACAAACTAGGGCTGCGGTTCTTGACTACCTAGCCTGTTCTATTAAAATAAGCCCAGTTATTCTTTTCTAGTATATATGTTTTTGAAAAGTAGCTTTTGGCTGTATTATAAAAAAGGAAATTAAAAAGATAAGCAAATAAAAATAATTTTCTAACCAATTAAGGATTAATTGGATTCCCTTTCCCAAGCAATCCAGAAGAAAAAAGTTGTTATCATTAGCTGTACCCAAAACCATTTCCTTCACATTATTTGAATAATTCTTATTATAATTAATAGTCATCTCATAACTAACTTAATTTAAGATAATGAGCAAAGGGTTTGGGTTGGTTTAATTTAACTTTAAGTTGGAGCAGACAGAATTTTGTCCCTAGGCTTTAGGTCGAAATTCCTCTCCATTTTTTATAATGAAAATTAGACTATCATCACTAGAAAGTGGTAAGTATTAAACAATTGAAGCTTTAAATTTTGGTGGATTCCACAACTTGTACTTTGAAATGCAAAGATGTGTGCGTTAGGTTTAGTCACTTTTTAAAACAGTAACCAAAAAAATGCCCACCATGCATTTCCTATTGTAATGTCGGTTAAAAATCCATTCTCAGATCTAGTGGCGACCTTTGTGGGTCACGTAGATGGCCATGAATCATCATGGATGACTTAACATCCAATTAATTAAACAATTCAGGTGTGTGTCAGTAATTAAGGCTTTATTAAATATCACTATGATTTAAAAATTTTTATTTTAATTTTTTAAAATAATGAAAATTAAAAATGTTAATTTATTGAGTATAATATTTTAGAATAAATACTCAAAACTCTAAATTTAATTAATTTATAAAACAACCTAATTTTATTGTAGTGTTTTCAAATTAGAAAATCATTTAAGGACAATATTTTTGTATTAATTTATTTTATAAACTTATATTTCATTTAAATGATTAATTTTTTTATTCATTTAAAATATATAATATTTAATATATTTACTTATTTAATAATATGTAAAAATTATATAAAAAGATAACACCAAAGGATTGTTGCTATATCACCACCCTTTTAAGTTTTTGAAAACTAAAATAAAAAACTCAAAACTACAAATATATTAAACCAAACTTAAGAGTTTGAATTTTTATATTAAAATTTTTAATTTTTTAAATCTTGAGATGAGTAGAAAAGGATTTTTTAAAAAATATTTTTTTATTATATAATCTATCATTTAATTTATTATAAAAAAAGAAAAGGAAAAACTCCTCTAATTTTTTTTTTTTTTTTTTGCAGGATAAACCAATTGATTGAAATTCTTATATAAAAAAAGATGAAAGTAGAGAATAAAAGTTTGAATCTTAACCATATAAATGAGGAAGCATCTATGTTAACAAATTCAAAATTGGGTGGAGGAAAATGAGAAGAAAGGAGTGGAACTATATAATTTTTAACTAATTAAACTAAGAAAATAAAATGGACCTTCATTTTGAGTGGACGAACGTCATTTGTTTTCGTTTTCTTTTCTCTTAGTTTCTTCAACCCAACGTGTCTATAGTTGAGAGACTCGTTAACCGTGGGCCTGGGAAAGAAGGAATTACTTGAGGATCTGAAGGATTATTAATTTATCGTATTAATTTGTTGATTATTATTGAAAAACAAAACAAAAAATTGTGAATTATTATATGTGTGCGCCTGTGACATATATCTAGTGATTAGATATACTGCTAAAGGGGCCAAAACATCTGCGCTGTATCACTTTTGCCATATATGTATGACATTATTATGAATTATGTTCTAAAAATATGATTATGAATTATGATATGATATAAAGAAAGGTAAAATGTCGGAATATCAAAAATCATTTTGATTTCTCTATTTGGAAGTCTGTTCAAGGAATTTGACAAAAAAAAAAAAATGATATCTGTTGTATAATCTCTCATCAAATTTATATATAGAAAAAAAAAAATTAGTGGCATGATATTAGTGGCATGTCCTTTTCCAAATTTCCAATTCCAACTAGCCTTCCTTTGAGTTGTCTTTGTGCCTGATGCCGGTGACCGACCATTCCCACCTCCGATCAATCTTTGTCATGGGACTAATTCATGATTTTCCCATTAATTTAAAAAAATACATAAATATCCTTTAATTAAGAAACCCTTCATTATAAACTAACAAACTTCATTAATTCTATTATCCTCCTCACCGTCCTGGGAATAGGAAGTCAAGCATATGATGTCAAGAATAGTGTTGGGAGAACCCGATAGCTAGATAGGGTTTTTGACATAGACCAGAGTCTTTAACTGTCAACAATTGCAGGTTCTTCCCCTCTCCATTATCAGTTTGTAACTTTGTTTGATATCACTGCCAATCTCTTGACACGGATATGACGTTACGTTCTAAAATTACTTAACATAAAACAATTCTTGTTGAATATCATGAATGCCCTACTTAAAAATGATAGAACTTCTCATGTGTCAATGTGAGAGTTTCGTATATAACTTTTTCTCATCCTAAATTTTTCACTGTTAAAAAAAATTGATAAATAAATCTTTCCTACGTTGGTTAATTGAGAAACATGTGGATCTGTGGCAATCATAGTTGTATCTTGTTCACGATTTCTTCTTTTGGGTGAAAGGAAGGGTGGATGACCCACCAAGTTACCATTGCTTGACTTTGATTGAACTGATGAGGAAAAATGGAGCAATATGGGTCCGGTATGGCATATATAGGTACTCGAGGTGTTTTTACAGTTGTCACGGGGCAGAAATGATTTGAATTTGAGATCAAATTGACTTTTCAAATTGAAGAATTATTCTGCATATGATGTGTATTCCAAGCGATGCATGTGCCTTGTCTGGTAACAAGGTGCCAAAATAAACCTTAAAAAGCCCTTCTTGTTTTCGTGGTTTTCATTATGTGGAACTGTTGAAGTTTTCTGTTTGCTCCTTTTATGGGTAGATAGAAACCATACGTTATATATAACCCATTTATGCCTTTATTCTTTCTTTTCTGTTCTTTTTTGAGCTACGTAAGTGGATTTATTTTTTTTGAAAAAAATATATCTCGGCTAAATGAATGATATGATACGCAGCCTACATAACTGAGCTGATCCAACTATTATGTACAGATGCTAGAAGATAAAAGACATATGGAGGGTGACCCATTCTCGGTGGAGTAGCTATCATAACCCAATCATTCATGTTTTGGAAGTTTGAGTCAGCAGCACGATCAGGCATTATGATTTGTTAAACCGTTAAAATATACATAAACCTGAAGATTAATTACTAACTTAGTTAAAATTGAACTTTTGAATCTAAAGATTTATCCTTAAATCTTAATATCTAAGTCTTTACTTTATAGTTAGAATTCGACTCCGATCAACTATTTAAAAAATTTCTTAATCCCCTATAATTCCCCATGTTCAAAAACAAATAAAATTAATAATTTAATTAATAAGAGAATTTACTCTTTATTTTGTTAATAAAAATTTAATTTTTTGCAAGACAAATATCCATAAATCCAAAGATTAATAACTTAGCTAGTAAAAGCGTTTGCTATTTATTTTGTTGATTAAAATTTGATTTTTTTTTCAAGACAAATAAGAAATAATTTCTAATGAATTCTAAGTCCCATAAAAAATTCAACTATATATGAGCATTATGCTTGATGAGATAACTTGAGGTGCTTTATTAGTACACGGTATACGTTTGTTATCAAAAATTGAAAATGAGAATACATGATCACCAAGAACAATAGAAAATGCGCAATGTAGGATACAGAAACAGAACTCCGCAAATATGAATAACTTCTCTATAAGAAAGCCTCTACATATATGACGATAGGCAACATTATGAGATTTATTATGAAATTCAACAATCAACTTGATTTTTCTTTTAATCATTTCGTGCTCTTTATTTCCTCTTAAAGACATGGGAATAACCAAGCATTGGATTTAGAAAGATTGCTCAAGGAAGATGTAATAGAACTCTTACTCTTCAACCTTGTCAGGAGATTTATAGGCTTAATACCGGTGTATAAGTTGCTTGTATGCATCCTTGTTCTTTGAGTAGTTGTTAATTTCAGCCTGAAAATAAGAACCAGTTCTCAGCATCATTATTTGCATGGGACAGGGAGGGAGGTGAACGAATCCCGTAAGCAAAATAAATTTCAGAGAGATTGTTGGCAGGAAAAATTTGTCCAAGGAATTCAAAAGAATCACACATAAGCTCATGTTCATCTACTTTATTTCTAAATAACCTTTTAGAAAGCATGTTTGTACATACCTTTCGAACTCCTTTTATAGCAACTAAAAGCTTTTCACCAATTAGCTCGTGCAAGACATTGTCTTTCTTGAGAGCCTCCAATGATTCAGAAAGTGATAAAGGTAACCTTTTAAGCTTCCCCTCAAGGCTACCCGGGTCTCCACCTGTTCCATTAATCAATACATCAAAATGTGCCACATTATAATGAATTTCAAGTAAAAGCAACACTTATAGAAAGCACATGCCGAAAATAAAAATACAAATTCAATGGAGGTTAATGGGATTTAATGGCGGCTCGCTTTTTGGTTCTCTCTGTTAGTTTTGCTATGCATAATAAAAATTGGCATTGACAAACAGAAACTTGAGATTAACCATTTGGTTGAGTTTATTTATTGCTAAGTGAATGAAATCCTAAATGTCTAGAAAAAAAATTCCTTAATAGCAACAAATCCTGAATAAGGATCTGTTAGTCAGAAAAAGTTAGTTTAATGATTAATAATCACATTTGGTAAACAAAAAGGAAAATGAATCTTACCAACAGGTTCAGGGAGATGAAGTTGCCTCCTCAAACCATCAATTCCAGCGGCAACTATTGCAGCCAAGCCCAAGTGTGGATTTGCACAGCCATCAAAAGATTTAATCTCAAAGTTGCTCACCAAACCGTCTGGTATACCAGGTGGACATGCAGTTCTTAATGCAGCTTCTCTGTTTTCCTTTCCCCAACACTGGTATGCTCCACTCCACATATGAGGTTGTATCCGATCATAACTAGAGATGGCCAGATGAAAAAAAATTCAGAGTAAATTTTTAAGAAGATTAAAGCTTAAACAAAGAAAATTTTTGGATAACCATATATCAACATGAAATTTAGAGCACAATCATATATCATCTTTCATCTCAACCACAGTGCTGGGAAAATATTTCTAAACTAGAAGGCTTAATTTTAATGCCAATAAAGGATTGATTTCTGAAAGTGAAAAAGTTATTAAATGAAAAGAGGGAAGCGTCACTAGAAAGAGATAGAGTAATGCAAAATTCTTGCACAACGTATAAACAAAAACAAAGTTTAGAAGTTTGAGACGAAAGGAGAAACAAGCACATCAAAGTGAATATTTGAAAATTCATATAGAAATGAATCTAGGAGAAAAAGAAAAAAAAAAAAAATATATATATATCAGTCAGAAAAAGTCATGTTCCATGACCATTTCACTCATATAAATTACTATAATCATAAATAGCTTCAACAGAATACTGAAAGATATTTCAGCAGAACAAAAAAACTAAAAAAGTGAAAAAATAAAAACTGTCAATGAATTTTGTATTTTATGGGTTGAGGGGGCAACCTATTTGGAACTGGTGCTGTGAAAGCCAAGATTGAAGGAAGATGATCCAGAACTCCTGCCATGAAGTGCTCCCCAACTGTAGACATTCCATGCTGAGTGGACCCACCAGATCCTATGAAAATGTTTTGTCCATTCTGCCACAAACTGAGATGCACGTGGGATCCAGAACCAATGTCATGCAAATCATACCTGGGGAAGAAAACACAAAGCAGAAACAACAAGGTTACGTAGTTCAACTTAACTCATATTCAATCTACACGCCAAGTAGGTGTCCAAGAAGTGTGAATTAAACTTAAGAAAAACTTAACTCATATTTGCAACAGAGAAAGCAGCCCAAATGGAATTGACAAAAAGGAAAAATAGCCCAAACAGTTAAAAAAATTCAAATCTGATCTTGGATGCTATCATATAAAATAAAAAAAGAAAAAATAGGACCTACTTTGGTACAAAAGTTGCCAGCAACCCATGTCTCCTTGCAACAGCCTTAACAACTTCACGGGCAAAAATCAAATTGTCAGCAGCACGTGTACATGCTGTGTGCCCCAGAGAGAACTCAAACTGACCTTTCCCAGCTTCTGCATGAAACTGCAAATTTCAAAAGCCAAAAGTACTCAACAAAAAGCAGGAAAGACACAAATTGCACAGCCAAAGAATATTATGGGAACTTTTGTTGTTATCAATCTAAAGTGGACATGGTTGAGAAAAGTAACAATAGATTCCCAGAAAATTTTTCATAATAAGTACATAATATGGTCCACATGCAATGTGGTAAAGAAGTAAAAGATGTCGCACTGTCATTGAAAATGAGAGGTATTGTTGCAAGCAATAGAATCCATAAAAAGTAAAGCTAACATTAGCAAAATCACATTTATATTTGTTGACACAGGCATGACATAGCCTTCAGCCCCTGATTTCCACTCTTCAAAAAATGAGTAAACCCCTGTCAGTCTTAGGAACTCCCAAAAACTGAAGATACACAAATTGAAAACAAACCACTTATATATATTTCTTTTGTTTTGCTTTCATTTTCTCTGGCCACTCAGTGAAAAACCAACATATATACTTTCTGTCTTCAAGATTTTTTTTAAAGTGATGATCATGATCGAAGGAGTGTATTGATTCAATAGAGCTAAAAGGTCATTTTCACCATTCAACTATGCCTTGTGCTTGAGTGTGTGTGCACTGCATATTTATCTGTTAAACAAATAGCATAGTGTTTCCAAACTCCTTCCTACTGTTTGGGAAGTTGAACCAACAAAGCAAAAGGCTGAATAGGATACTCAAGTCTACTCAAAAATGATTTCCACATCTTTGATCTTAGTTTGGCTCATGTATTGTGTTAATGAAGAAAATACAAGACCAGAAAGTCAACCAAGATAATCGAACAAACTATTTGTCAACAATCCAATGTAGAAGTTACAAATATAAATCGCCATGGTGATAAAGAAAACAAATATGAATCACCATTAAACTAAGAATAGGAACACATGGATTGGATAATTAAGCAACCATCTTATCATTGCAACAAAAAGATATCAACAATATTAACACATCTTTTACATATGTACCTGTTCAACTTCAATGTTCAAGGAATTAAGATCAGCAACAATTTCATGAAATAAAGGGGAGACAGCATCAAATGCGGCAGTGGAACAGTAAGGCGTTAAGTCAATTGACACCCACTCTTCTTTCCCCTCTCTGCACAACTTTAAAGAAATAATTGTACAGAGTCTATGGTTTCTAAATGACAGAAAAGTATACACCAGAAGTGACTATATGGCATACCTTTCCTGCTTTTTCAAGAGGAAAAACTCATTTTCAAATCCTGCATTCACTTCCTGCATAAATGGAATCCATCATTTGAGCATAAAAAACTTTAACATCACATTTTCAGAAGAGAATGGCTGACCTACCATGTCAAATTCATCTTTCAATACTTTTGTAACCCTTCGTAAGGCCTCCCTAGGACAATATTCCCATGGTTCACCGGGTTTGAGATGCATATTAGCCAAGACCATTTCCTCTCCCTTTGTCCTATTGGGGAAGGGGATGTCATATCAAGTTAATGGAATAATGATATAAATTGAGTAGTAGTAGCAGCAGCAACAGTAGTAGTAGTAGCACAATGTACTGATATAACCTAGCACATCAACCTTAAAAAGCCATTATAACGACAGGATAAGCAGACCACAACTTAACATGCACTTAAATCAGCTTATTGCAGGCACCAAATAACCAAGGTTTGTCAAAAATATTGTCAATGATTGCTTACTTCACTGGAAAGAGAAAAGATGTAACCAAAGTAGCTATGGTATGTTTAACTTATTTACTATTTCAAACTTATGTTGGGCCTGAAACAGTCAAAATTTTCACTTTGGTTCTCCGCTGTTAAACTATCTGACAGCGAAATACAGAACAAAGTATGTTGATGCAGATCATACAAAAGAGGCAAATGGAAATATTATATGTTCTAGTTTATCTCATTTATGTCTCAAAACACAGTACCATGGAATGTTCCTTCTAGTAGATAGATCGGGTATCAGTCTGATCTCGCCCGTCCCAGTGAGATTAGTCTCATCAGCTGGACCATCAACAAGAGAAGACATTCCCATACATGCAAAAGTCAAACCAACACCATTCTTCTTCACAACATCATTGAAGCGTTTTGCTGGAACAACCTGAAATGTATCACAAATTAAAGGGGGGAAAAAACTCTTAAAAATTAATTTCATCCAATCCAGATGAACCGACAAACCATATGAGGAATTCGTTGAACAAAAATCACAACAACTATTGTTCCATATGGTGAATAAAGAACCATAACATCTAAGAACTTCCTAGTTTTCCATATTAAGCTAAGAAAGCTTCCTACTTTCATCATTATTCCTTCAATAACAAGACACCCATCTTTAGTTCCCTCATCAGGAAGAAAAGGGGTTACTCAGAGTAAACATATCAGGACTCAGCAGCAGAATTGACAAACTAAAACCACTCCAAAGCAACCACTTATGCCAAGAAATTAGAAAAGGAAAGCGTACCCGGCATCTGTGTTGTCCAGAAGCATCTACCCATATAATGCGAACAAATGAAACATTGGAATCAACCACCTCCATCTTCTCCAGAGATCTGGCTCTGCCTATTTCCCAATCTCTTCTTTAACTCTGAGTTCGTTGTCACCAACTCCAAGTTCCCGTATTTTTTTCTCTTTTTGAACATTATCATGAAACCAGGTGCCTGCATTTATTAATGATAGCCTGGCTTCACCGCTTTTGACTTTGTGTCCCTGTTTACAGTACACACGCATACTGTAAAATAAAAAACCATTAAATGGGAATTACTCTGGAAAGAGACCAACTCTCATTTCTAAGTAGATGCAATGGGCCTAGAGCTTGTTTCTATTCCACTTTTTAATTTTTTTAATGGTGCCCTGGCTTCACTGCTTTTGACTTTGAATTCTCATATTTAATATGCATTAAACTGTAAAACATTATCTTTCCTCAAAAAAAAAAAAAAAACTGTAAAACATTGTCTCATTAAATGAGAAAGTGCTTCGAAAAAGGGCCAGCTCTTTCTTTATTAAGGAGGTGCAATGGGGCTAAGCTTGTTTTTATTCCATTTTTATTTTGAACTTTTTTAATTTATACCTTAAAAATATAAATTAAGAGATTTTTTTAAAATAATATTTAATTTATTAATTATTTAATTAAATTTATTTATATGATATTAATTTTAAAATTAATATTTATTTTTATATTTTTTTATATAAATTTATTAAAAAATACTTTTAACAAGTGCACTTTAACGGTGGCCTGGCTTCACTGATTTTGACCTTGACTCCCTGCTTATAGCATATGCTGGATTGTAAGACAAGGGACTATTAAATGGGGAAGTGCTTTGGAGAAATACCAGCTTTCTTTTATAAAGAGGTGCAATAAATTTAAAACTTTAAAAGAAAAAAAAATTTCTTTAATATTTTTTGAACAACTACAATTTGGAAATAGAGGAGCAGAGAATTTTAGCATGACAACGTTATAGATTAAACCTTAGTCTTCTTTTCCATTTTTAGAGAAAAAAGAGGGAGAGAATTGTTGTAGTTCATGCTCTTACAATGTCGTTTTCACGTAACTTTGTAGATTAGGCATGCCCTCAACCCACACTAGAATTGGAAAAAGGTCTACTATTATTCAATTTTTAATATTACATTATATTGTGTAAATAAAAATATATATATTAAAACATCTAATTACAATTATTAAATATATAAATTATATTATAAAATTTTATTTTATCAAATTTATCATGTAATCAATATTTTACCAACTGAATCATAAATGAAATTGTTTTAACCTTCCGTTTCTGGTTTGAATAGCCTAACCAATTTAACAAGGGAAACTGCCGGTTCAATTAAATGTTATTAATATATTGTTACGCATTAACACTATAAGGGAAGTAAGATGGCTGATGTGGTAGAGGCCTGAGCCTCCAAGGTTGCAGTCAATATTACTACATTTTTATAATAGAATAAATAAAATTTAATTCAATAAAAATCAAGTAGAAGAAGCACCTATCTACAATTAAGAAGATTATAGGTCGATTCTCCAACGCCATCAATTCATCAATTTTTTTGTTTTTATCTGGATTGTATAATGATAAGTAATTTGTTTTAATTTTTTATTTTACTTTATTTCATTCGTATATCTTATAATTTTAATTAAGATTTTTTATTTTTAATGAAAATATTATTATTAAATTATTTAAATTATTAATCAAACTTTTTAAAAATATTTGAGAACTTTATAAAGTAAATAAAATTTCTGAGCACTGATTTCATAATAGAGTACATTTTCCCTAGTGGCAAGTAAGTTCCTTGAGGCACATGTTTAATTAACTCCTACCGGAGACAAATTTTCGCAACTTTCATGTCAAGTACTAAATGTTGTCGAACGGTTTATTAGTTCTTATTGATTTGAACAATCTTGATGGTTTTAAATGGTTTAATCACTTAAATGGTTTTGAATATACACCCCAGCTGTTTATGTTGACAGGTATAAATTCAACCAATTCAACTATTTGACCGGCTTAGTTTTTAAAAGGGTGGTGATATTTAGATGAATTTTTTATTTTATTTTATTTTTGATATAATTTTTATATATTATTAAATAAATAAATATATTTAATATTATAAATTTTATATAAATTAAAAAAATTAATCATTTTAATGATATGTTAAATTTTACAAAAAATAAGATGAAAATATTATCTTAAAATTATTTTCTTTTTTAAAATAATGTATGTGGTTATTGTTAAATATTTTAATATTTTTAATATCAAAATATCTTAAATTTTTTAATATAAATTATTAAAATTTTAATTTTAAATTATATAATATAGAGATACAGTAAATTAAAGTACAAGATAAGTTGCCTTTTGACTAACCGGGTCTGAGACCCAATGATTGGTTCCCAAGCCTTAGGGTTTAAATGAAGTGGAGGTCAAGATTTCGAGTTCTGTCACCGCCGTGAACTCCACCAACTTGCGACCTAACGGCCACGCATATCATATGAGGGGGTGGAATATTCATCATTTTAAAAAATCTCAGCCGTTAACAAACTAACTCTACTAATTTCCTAACTATTACCTTTATTAAAAAAAAAAAAAAAAAGATAAGTTGCCTTTTATTTAACAATACTATAATTACAAGTTGGCTTGCAATTAAGTCACCTTTTTGGATTCCCCTCCTGTTGGTTTGCAGCAGATTCTTTTTTGGGATAGAGTGGGAGCTATGTTTCCCGGAGCATAGCTTGTTTTAATTAGCTTTGTTTATGATGTAAAAAAAATAATATTATAATTATAATGTTATATAAAATTATAAATTTGTAATTATAATATAATAATATATTATATTATAAATTTATAATGTTATAAAATATTATAATTATAATATTCTCATGCTTTCATTATATAATGCAAAGAAGAAAAAAATTCCATGACATAAAGATTGATTCTAACTTGTCTATTTAATTACCAAAATCCTAAAGGTTAAATTAGTCAAAACCTTTGTAATACGTAACGCAATTGTTAACATAATATTAAAATGAAGTCATACTTCGGAAAGTCTTTACTCTTATTTGACCTTAGGAAATGTGATTCATTGGGGACGTGGCTCTAATTATTACCATACAAAAAATTGTTAAATTTTCAATTACTAGAGTTAGGCCTGCAAACCTTTAGGGATGAAGGTGGAAATAGTGGGGGTTTACCCTATCCATGTTTTTCTAAAATAAAAGTAATGTTAGAATAAGAATGTATAGTATGAAATCAATCAACTTATTAATCGGTGTAGAAATAATTTAAATTTTTTAGATAAAATTTTAAATTTAAATTTTATAAATAAAATAATAAGTACTAAGAGAATTTTATTTTATAAGATTTAACGTAGTTCAGTTTCAAATTAATCAAATTTAATGTGATTTTTAAATATAAAAAAATTAATACATAAAAATTATACAATATAGTAGTATTAGATTTTTGAAACTTTTTAAAGTTACTTATTATAGTATTAAACTAACCATAAAATATAAAATCTTAACTAATACCATGTACAATTGGTGACTGGCATACTTTACTCTTTTCTCTTATTTTAGGACTTGTAATTTTAGATATTTATTAATAATATTTATCTCTCATAAAAAAATTTGTATATATTAACATTCAAAGCATTTATTCTAATTAAAAGTTTCATGTTCGCGCGTTGAAGTAAAGTGGCACCTTGTTGGTTAAAGCCTACATACTTTTTTATTGTTAAAGCCTAGGTAATAAGGATAAGGGTTTGCACTTGGGCCTTCGTTTCAGTGACGTTAAATTACGTATAAGTGTATTTTTTTATTTTTAGGGCAACGGTTTGAATCTGATTCTTTACAAATTTGTTCAAAAAAATAAATAAATAAATAAGGATAAGGGTTTAGCCCACAGGCTTTTGCAGTGTTAGGCCAATAACTTACTGGAAAAATTGTTTCCTAATCAGTGTTTCCAGTAAGGCCTGGGAAAATGTTGAATGGTATTTAGTAAAAAAAAAAAAGTTTAATACTTTAAATTGTACAAAATCACACAATAAAATAAAAGTAAATCTCATATAATACTTTATTATTTAATTTATATTAAACTATAAAATATTAATTATGAAATATTAACAACTCTGTGATAATTGCAAAGATTCTTTAATTTAATAATTAATATTTTATAATTTAAATTATACAACACTTAATTCTTTAGAATAATTATTTCTATATTGAGATTTTTGTACCCAAAATAGGCGGTACAATCGTGGCGCGCAAATGAAACCCATCTCCAAGTTATTAGCATTTAGTTTTGTTAAGGATGTATAAATGGTTTAAAACTTAAAACTGGTATATATTCTTGCCAATAGGAATCAAATAAAATCTTTGGACCACTCAATGAATCCAACAGTTGCTCTTATCATTTTTTGGTAGGCAATCGGTACATTAGAAACTTTATCAATAGGGAAACTCAGATCGCACTATTGGATTAAAGCTATTATGTGGCTGGATTTACTTTCTAAGTGCTGGTATAAGTCTCAACAGGTGTGGCTGTTTCTTTAGCTTACAAATCATTCATGTCTACTTTATATTCAAAGTTAGTCTCTTATAAGAAATACTTTTGAAATGGTCTATTTGGTTTTATTTATAGGGACTTTAGTTAAGTAGATGCTTATTATTTGTATGAACTTGTATGGTTAAAGACTAGCTGTAATGGGTATGCATGAGTACCTATTTATACCAATAGTTAAATACAAGGTAGGCTATTTTTTGATATAAGTTTTGTTTCAAAACTCATATACTTAATTTTTATATGACATTAGAATCAAAACTCTATTCTTCGAAGCCCGAGATTCCATTATAGTTCATGTTTGCATGAAAGGGTAGGCATATCAAGCTGATTTGTTAGTCCTAGATATACATGACAAATTAGATTTACATGTGAGGAGGGACTCTTAAATTTGTATCCTATGATTCATGTGATAGAACTCGAAGTTAATATCGAACTAGCACGTGAGGATTATGTGTCAAGTGAAAAAATTGCACATTAGAAAATAGTATATAAATATGTATAGTAAATGTTATTCTAACTATTACTAATTGGTTTTAACTTAAATACAAATTTAGTATTGAAATTCACATGCCTAATTTTACTTTCATAAAGATTTTTTTGTTGATTAAAAAAAAAAACCTCCTCAACTCAGCAGAGGATAATTAACGGTTGAGATTATTGTCACATTGTATTTCGATAATACCACACCTACAAGTATGAATAGACCTATTTGCCCATGATTCTAAATGTAATATTTTTTTCCTTTCCAAAACTATCCCTTTTTACTTCTCTTAACCCTTACTATTGTAGTTGCCTTTCTATTTCATATTTTACCTTTTCCAAAAATAAATTTGACTTTATTTTTCTTTTTTCTTTAGAATAATCAAGTTGTTTGGGAAAAAAAAAAAGAACACAAAAAATACAAATTTTTTTCAACCCTTAACCACAATTTTTTTGAATCAAATCATTCTTAACCACAATTGGTAGTGGAAATAGTAAAAGAATTATTTTTTCTTTAGAATAATCAAGTCAATTTTCTTTTGCTTGTAATGTTTTAATTAAATCTAAGAAATAATAAAAGAGTTAAACATTAACTATAAAAAGTAATAAAAACTACGAATATACAAATTAAATATCATCCTCTAAAGGAAAGTTCACATTATGAATTTGACCAATATATTGTACTAATAACTAGTATTGAAATACATCCAAATCAAAATTCACAACCTTTAAATTTCACAAACAATATGCATCCAAGAAGGCACACCAAGAGGCAGGAAAAGTTTGAAGAAAAATCTACTTTGGGTCATCCATCTCCACTCATGAAAAGTTTGCTCTTCCTTATTTAGATCATGAAATTTAAAAGGGGAAAATGTCTATATTTTCACTTGATGGTATATTATCCACGTGAATTGTCCCATTGTCCAAGTAGGACCTCACAAT
>BPVZ01000145.1:114778-130390 GCA_020521535.1 Rubroshorea leprosula | reverse complement strand
CCCGCCTGCATCCCTTTCAGAATTCACACTGGCATCAAACGGGGGCCAAGACTTTTACGACATCAGCCTTGTGGATGGCTTTAACTTGCCTGTCTCGATAACTCCACAAGGCGGCTCCGGTCAAAATTGCACCACGACCAGTTGTGGCGTTAACATTAATGCAAACTGTCCGTCAGATCTGGTTATTACAGGGTCTAATGGGAGCATTATCGGTTGTAAAAGCGCTTGCACTGCGTTCAATGAACCGCAGTACTGTTGCACTGGCACATACAATTCGGCAGATACTTGCAAAGCCACGAGCTACTCAATGATCTTCAAGAACAAGTGTCCTCAAGCTTATAGTTATGCTTTTGATGACAGTTCAAGCACCTTCTCTTGCACCGGCAGCACCAATTACCTTATTACTTTCTGCCCATAATGAGTTCCACTTCTATGTGATAAAATAAGGGTTATAATTAATGAAGCTAAAAATAAATAAAGTTGGGTATATCAGCAATAGTAGGGATGGTAATTTCCTTCGATTCCCGCAAGGCCTCACGAGGATCCTTATCGTGGGGACAGAGCAAAGACAGGGTGTGGAGGAATATTCCTCTTTATGGGGTGGGGATGGAGGGCATTTTTCTAATGCAAAATTATGCGAGAAATTTCCCCCACCACACGAAACCCTACGGAGATCCCTATCTCGCGAAAAATTTAAAAGATATATATAAATTAATTTTATTTTAAATTTTATTCAATTTATTATCAAACCCAAACCCAAACCCAAACCCAAATCCAATTAAATAAAAATTAAATTTAACCCAATTTTACACAACTCAACCCAACTCAACCCATAAAAATTAAATTTAATCTAATTTTTCACAACTCAACCCAACCCAATCCATTATAAACCCTAACTTCATTACCTTATCATCTCATCAGTCATCACTTACTCTAACCTTCCCCTTGCTGTCGTTTGTCATTGGTACCAGACTGTGCCAAATTTGTTCCCCTTGCAAAAGCAAACCATCTATCTGCTTATTTTGCTTTTGCTACTTCAAAAGCTCGAGCATTCAGCTGTTTTGCTCTTCTTCGTCCATCTCACCGGGTGTTCTTTTGTTGTTTTACATTTTCATCACGTCAAACATGTTTTCTTTTTTCCTTTTTTTTTTTATTTTTAGTTCTACCCTCTAATTTCTTCTTAATTATGTAAAGGCATAACTATTTTTTTATATATATATATATATATATATAAATTGGCAGGGAATGGAGATGGAGGGTAAAATTTGGCCCCCGTCAAAAATCCCGATAAGGATCCTTGTCTCTGCTATTCGTGGGGACAGGGATGGGGAGGGATTCCTCGACCTCTCGAGACCCCGCTGCCGTCCTTGAGCAACAGGCATGTGTGATCTTTGTAGTAGAATTAGTGTTCTTAGTAAAAGGCTTAAGGGTGCATTTCCTAATCTCTATAAATTAAAGAATAAAGTTCAACATCGTATTATCCTATGATCAAGAAATAATTAAAATATCAATTATATTATAGTTCTATATTTTGATTTTAGAAAAATGATGGTGGATTGCACATCTTATAACTATTGATTGGAGGGACCATTGATAACAAAAAATGGTTTCACCCTACATCAATAATTATAAAATGTTTAGTTCACCTTTACAACCATATCTCTTTTTAATTTTTAATGGAAATTCTATTTTGATTTATATATATTTTTTTCTTTTCGAGCTACACAATACTGATTAAACTCAAGATTTCTAGATTGATATGTAGAATTTAGAACATGTAAAGTAAACATGTATAATCACATGATGATGCTATTTGAATATGGCGCCATGTAATTGCTAAAATGTCACTCAATTAGGAACTTATTAGATCTCTCTTTCGACATAATATGGATAACAACTCTAAGGTATGGGTATACCATACAAAACACAAATAAATATATGCATTTACTAGTTAATTTGCCAAGTTTGGGATATAGTTTTTAAAGTGGGTAAAAACCTAAGATCTAAATTAGGGATTTTTTATTTGAATCTTTAAATTGGGTAGATATAGATTATTAGGAGAAGAGAACTATCCTCCTATTATATAATTCAATAATTGAATATACAAAAAAAATAAAGATATATAGAAAATAAAAAGTAAATAAAATATAATAAATGAACTTTTTTTTTTTTTTGTTAGCATTAGCAGTAGCACGGAGATCTCCAAAGTCCAAAGTCCAACCTCATAACTCAAAAGCAGAGCAGAGGCAGAGACGGGCCCAAAAAATTATGTGCTGGGCCTAGACGGCGGTTACTGACATTCTGTATCCCTTAACATATTATGGGCTGTGGATTTTCTATTTGACCATGGGCTTTAAGTAGATCCACAGAGAAGTCAGGACCCAGGAACGGTGTTCTATTTGAATATTGACTCCCCCCCCCCCTTTTGCACTGTTAAAGTTAAAGGCACATAATAGAAAAACGACTACATTAAGTTGCAATACACATGGATTAGTCAACTGAATAAATTAAGTGAATCTTACTTGCAGCTCCAATGATGGTTTTAGTTTTCAATATGAATCGGATTTAATGAAATGTAATTATAATAAGGATTGAGGACATGTAAATATTATATTAATCATAATAAGAGGAAGAAGAGGATTGAGGAGAATCAAAATGTAATTAAAATGTTAAGAATGATAATAGAAAATTTTAAATATTTTATTGAATTAACAAGTAAAGAAAACTTATTAAAAACATTTAATAATTTTATAAACAATTTTAATATTTTAAATGTTAAGAAATCATAAATTTTATTTTTATTTTATAATAATAAAATTAACATTTATTAATTGAACTTACAAAAATTATTTTAAAAAATTTTAATTACGTTGTTACACTAAGTTCTTATTAAAAATATAATAATTAAATTTTACAGCTTTTTTGAGGCAAGTTTTTAAATTTTAAAGCTGAAATCATCTACTCCAGTTTTAGATGATTTTTATTGAATAGTAACAATACCTTATACCTTAAAAAACTTATTACTCATAAGTCATATCAATTAGTGTGTAGATTTTCCAAAAAAAAGAAAGAAAGAAAGAAAGAAAGAAAGAAACAAAAAAAGTAAGTGAGTAGATTAATTTTTTTTTTTTAACGATTTCACATCTAGCTTGGGTAGGTGGATTTGAGGAATTTAAATTTCTTTAGTTATTGGCCCACAATTCGAATCAACACTTAAAAAATTTAGCACCGAAGTCAATGTTAAAAATAAACCTTTTCTATTATCCAAAAAAGAACTACTCTTGTTTAAAGAGTCATAATTTAATTGAAAATAGGGTTTATTTTCTATTTGGTGGACTAAGAAAAAACATTCAACGTGGCAAATTGACAATAAATGCAATGAGGGCTGGAGATCAACTTTCAATCAATTAAAACTAGAGCGTTGTATTTACTAATAAGTAAAATTTATCTTAAATAGTAAGTTTAGGATTCAAATATTAGGGTTAATATTTTAATAAAAGTACTAAACTAATATAAAGAGTAGGTTTTAAAAATTTTTTAAAGAAGTATTAAGTTAAAATATTAAATAATTTAATAATAATTTTTTTTTTGTTGAAAATAAAAAATTTTAAATTTGAATTATATGATGAGGTAAAAATAAAAACAGATTATTTTTTATTATGTAACAAAAAAAAATTAATATTGATGGGGTAAAAATTAACTTAAAAATATTCTTATAAAAAAAAAGGACTAATTAATAAATGCCGATGATAGGGTGGGCCGGCCTCCTCTCTCTGGAGTGCGTAGGGACGTCACCATTGTCGATGGCGGGACTTCTTTATTCCTCACGGCTGGCCACCAAGTACTAAACAGTCTAAACCACCTTCTCATAATCATACGCACTCAATTTACCCATAAAAGAAAACAACGGGAATGGATCCTACCCAAGCCCCCTCTATGTATATATGTTGAAGTTCATTCCTTTCTAACCCTTTCGAACCACATAGCTTTATCAAGAAAATACATTACAAAGGAATTCAGCACAACTAAAAGAAATGAAGATTTGCTCACTCTTCTTTGGCCTCCCTTTGGTCGCCCTTTGGTCGTCATCATTTCCGGGAACAAATCAATTGTTTGTTTTAGTTATTTACAAAAATTCATTTATTTTAATGCATATAAGACCTAGATGTTTATATATTTCTTTTAGTGTATGCATATAATACTAGATGTTTGATTCAAACATGCGTTATGTATATATATAACCAGACACGTAAATAATTAGGTAGAAATGTTTTATTAATTATGAAAATTGTGCACACCAAAATTTAAAATAATTGGGTGTATTTAATAGCAATATAATTTTAGACCATTACATTAAAAAACAAAATGATCGATAGTTTTTATAAAATAAAATAAATTTAATAATTAATTTGATAAATATAAATGAATATATATAAATAAAGATTTATGTAACCAGTGTCATGAGGACACAGGTAAGCATAGATGGGCATAGGACAAGACTAACCTATATTCTAAGAACATAAATTAAGATTTTTAATTAATTTTACATAAATTTTCATATTAAATTCATAATTTTTTTTCAGATTTTGAAGTAAAATGTTATATTTTATTTTATTTTTACATTTTATATTATATTTTATTTAAATTTTATATAAAAATTTATATAAAAAACACATATTAAAAAATCCCTATAAATACTAATAACTCTTGAGTTTAAGTACACAACATACTATGAATAAAGTGATAAAAAAGAATTTGTTTTCACTGTTGGACTGTATTAAACTCTGAAAATGAGGTAAACATTTATTAATTAAACAAAATATAACTCATTATTACAAGGAGTTACGCAGCAACCACTACTGTGAAAAACAACTGTCCGTACACAATCTGGCCAGCAACCTTAACCGGCGGTAATGGGGCTCAGTTATCAAACACTGGCTTCGAGTCAGAGCCCCAAGAGTCTACCTCCATTAACGTTCCTTCTCAATGGACGGGTCGCGGTTTTGGGGTAGAACACAATGCTCAAAAGACTCTTCCGGAAAATTCACCTGTGCATCAGGTGACTGTGGCTCTGGCCAGGTTGCATGCAACGGTAGTGGAGGAGCTCCACCGGTAACCCTCGCGGAATTCACAATAGCAAAACCCGGGGGAAAAGATTTTTTCGACGTGAGCCTTGTAGACGGATATAACGTGCCTCTCTCGATAACCCCACAAGGCGGCCCGCTGGTAACAGCACCACGACCAGCTGTGCGGCTAACATCAATGCCAACTGTCCACCAAATCTGGCTGTTAAGGGGTCCAATGGGAGCACCGTTGGGTGTAAAAGCGCTTGCGATGGGTACAAACTGCCACAGTATTGTTGTACAGGCCCACTCAATTCATCTAGTACTTCCAAGCCCACGAACTAGTCAATTTTCTTCGAGAGTCAATGCCCTCAGGCTTATAGCTATGCGTTTGATCATGGAGAAGGTCTAGAATATCACGGGCATACCACAGCAGTAATATCCCGTACCAATAAAAATACAACACGTCACTCTACATTAACATGTGAGGTTGCTGATTCATCATACAACGGAGATAGCATTTAACGGAAAATTGAAACCTCCGTTAAGGTTGTAGACGAAATTGCTGGCTAAGTTCCGCTTAAACTCAGTGACATATTTTGAATTTCATATGCAAGCTTTCTAAAATTTGTCAAGCAACTTTAAATTGTGTAGAATGGAAAGTTTAAAACCTGGGAAAGAAAGAAAATTCATGAGAAATTGAAGGAGATCCAAGAAAAGAACTCAAAAGGAGAGCCCGAGCAGAGAGGAAGAGGGGAATTTGAGAGAAATTAAAGAGATTTTCTTTTCTAAATTGAAAATTTTGGCAGGCTAAATTGAAAAAACCTGGGTATATCTTTTGTATTTTGTTGTTACCTGGGAAATCATATTGTTTTTGGCTAGATGGGCTTTTAGAGTTTGGATGAAATGTTTCAAATGGTAGCGGATTGAGTTTATCATTGCGGGATGTTGTTATGGTGCCTTTCATCAAAATGGGTAAGAATAATTTTACATTATAGCTGGGGAGAAGACTTTTTAGTTTTTTTTTTGGTTACTTACCCGGTTTTTTTTTTATTAATTTTTTGATATTCGATAATCACATTAAATTTTAATTAATTCAGAATCGAGTTACGTTAGATTTTATTTAGGGGAATCTCACAATGTTTATTTTTCTATTTATAAGATTCAAACTCAAAATTTTATTTATCGAAATTTTATTTAAAAAATATTAAATTTTTTTTAGTCGGATCAATAAATTGTTAGTAGCTAACGAAGGTTTTAATTTTCATTAAATGGGATCTCTGTTAAATGATGAATAGTAACATGACATGACGTGTTATTGTAGAGTAACGTGATATTCTTCTATTGGTTCGGGATATCCCCGTGACATTCTCGACTTTCTCCGTTTGATGACATCTCAAGCCTCCACTATTGCTACGGTGGTCCTAATTACCTAATTACTTTCTGCCCGCGACCAATGATGCAATCAGGATCATAATGTAGCTAAAATAAATAAAGATCGATATTCAATATCATATAGATATTGTGATGTGATCAAGAAACTAATGAAATTATATCAATTATGACATAGTTATTATACATATTTTTCTAAATTTTTTAGCGTTCAAAAAATAAATAGATAGATGTATAGATTTTTTTCTTATTTAATTATACTAATAATTAAACTCTAGAATATTAGAGTTGCCTAATATTTAGAATTTAGAATAATAAAACATGAAGAAAACATTTGAGGGACAAAGTCAAAATTGTCATTATATATTATTTTTTTTTTCACAATAATTGATACATACTATATTTTAATACATATATTACGATATACTTATTAAAAAATTATTAATTTTAAATTTAAAGTAAAGGTAAAAAAACTAAAAACTACAAATTTTAATGATTAAACCAATAAATATTGTGAAGTATGTTGAATCAAAAGATATATCAATCGTTTTTTTTTTTTAAATTTTTGGCAAAGTATAACTATCACGATTCATGAGGCAATAAAAACACTACAAGGGAGAAGATACAACAGCCAAACATCCAAAAGTGGAAACCACCTTAGGGAAGGTGAGCAACAAGAGGAAAAGAAACACGAACTATTCACTACGGAGCAGGCGGTTAGCAGAGGTGGTGGGAACCCTAGTCTGAACGAGCACTTCTAACCTTAGAGCTGTTAATAGCTTGACACAAGGTACACAAGTCTCTAACGTCAGGGGAGAAACCAACAGACGCAACCCTGAGTGAACATAATTAAGGGCTTGAGTGGTGGTGTGGGAGAGAAGACACCAATATCCAAAGAGTGCGATGCTACCCCTGAAATGTTTCCATTTTGCAACTTCTCTATGGTATTGCTTCTTTAGCTTTATTTGTTGCTACTAAGTAGTCCCCCCGCAAGAAAGATGAGCAATGAAACTCAAAATGGAATGCCAGACAGTAATGAACTTTTTTTTTTTTTAGCCAATTAAATCAACAATGAAACAACATTTTTGCAAGGAATTCTGATAGAACATGTTGCTACTGAGGAGTCATAGGAAGTGACATGCTCCAACTTCTAATCTAACAGGTCCACTGGGCTTTTGTTGCTGTTGGCATCATCACAAAGGCAGCCACCTCAAGAATAAAGATGAAAGTGAAGAAGCAGAAGTGTCATAGGAAGACTGTTAGATTCTTCTCTGTTTGCTTTGGGTTTAGGCAGCCCTTCAAGTTGCTGTGTGATGGAACATTTGTCCATCACCTTGTCAATAACATCACATCCGCCGACACTGCTCTCTCTAATTGCCTTTGTGCCTCCATCAAGCTCTTCACCACCAGGTAAGCTCCTCTTTCACTTTCTTTTTAGTTATGCCTAATCTCCCTCAAACTTATTTGGTCTTCTAATAATTTAAGTTAGATGTATTCTTGTGTAGCTGAAAACTCTTGGTGCTTCCTATTCTCACTCCTTCCACGCTGCTAACAAACTCACAATTGCAAGGTAAGATTGCTCTCTTTCTCTTTGTTTCATCACTTCCACATTTGACTTTCCATCCATCCTTCTTGTTCTAGTGTGTGGCTGTTTGCATGTTATGTTAGATTTAAATTACTAGCGTGCTTGTTATTTAATATGATTATTTATGAAAAATTTTCATGGTCAAATTTAATTCAGATGTGATCATGAGAAGAGGAAGGGTGCCAATGCTTGCATTTTGGATGTAATTGGATAAAATAATCCTGAGCACTTTTTTGTTGCTACCCAGCATGTTGATCTTTGAAACAAGCTTCAGGAGGTCAGTCAATGTACTAGTGTTTTAATGTCTTGACTATTTTAAGTTGGATAATTGCAGTGTGAAATTTTGTTTGAGCTTAAGCTAACATACCTAAGTAGTTTCATCAAAAAACCAATTTCTTAGTCTGAAAGGGTTGGAGATGTGAGTACCCTTTTTGCTTGCTTCATATTAGTTGTATTTTGATGGAATGATTGTTGACATGATGAAAGGCAACTTCTCATCTGTTATTTGTCAGCTAGCACCATTGTTTGTGTACAAAGCTCTACTACCTAATTTTTGCTTTTGGATTGTATGACAGAGAAAAGAGAATAGTCCATGTTTCTTAATTTTTTAATCATTTTTCTGCTGTTAATGGCACCTTTAAATATGCATTTTATTTATCTCATTTATCTTCCTTCAGGTGCCTAGTGCTCCTTTAATATTTGCTCTAAGAAATGCCCTTTTCCTTAAGCTACCATCTTCATTTCAACATCAGTTGTCAAAGCTTCTGAAGAAAAACATCTACATACGACTGAAAAGAATCGTAAGTTTTTTTTTTTTTTTTTGATAAAAAAGAATCATAAGTTATTGGAGAGGAAGACTAGGGTCCTTTTGGAAAATGAGGATGTAGCACTGTCTAATGATGTTGAAGGTTTAGAATCTCATGATCCCAGATTGCAAGCGCACAACACAAGAAAGTGTAGTACTGGAAAGGAATTAGGTGTGAAGGACAGAGTTCAATTCAAGAGAAAAAAAAGCTAAGGTGAACTCCTTGTCAACACATCCTTCTAGACTCTCTTTACTCTTGAGGGACAATATCTATGTAATGCTTTTGCTGGTTAAAATGTATGAAAACTGAAAACAAGCTTACAGAACATTAGTAAATTTAGAAGGATGGCTAATTAGATATAAAAAAAAAAAAAAAACCATGAAGAATAAAACATAACAGGTGAGGTGTACCATTCCCATTGTGACTGCCTTCTTTCAGGTGGTATCCTAAATCAACTCTTCCTCTTGAATTTTGCAGGGTCCAAATCCCCTTTCATGTAAGAAGAAAAGAAGTCGTGAAAACTCAAATCTTTTCTCGGTTAAGATCAGTTTTTCATACAATCAACTCTTCCTCTTGAATTTTTCAGTGTTTCTTGTTAGGCCTTGGAAAATGTTGAATGGTTTTTTTAGTCAACCCAAAAAGGCAAAAAATTTTAGTACTTTTAATCGTTCCAAATTACACACTTAAATATAAATGAATCTCAAATAATATTTTATAATTTAAATTATATCAAATTATAAAATATTTAATTGTTAGATAATGAAAGACTCCATTATAATTAGTGCAGATCCTTAATTCAATACTTAGCGTTCTTATAATTTGAATTGTGTTTTAAAATAATATTTTTCATGTTGTGATTTTTGTACCCAAAATGGGCGGTACAATAGTGGGAAATGAAAACGATTGTCAAGTTATTAGCAATTACTCTCAGGGGCATCTTAATAATTTTAAACTTTAATTTTTATATTACATCTTAAGATTAAATTTTAAGATAAATAAAAAAGAATTTAAAAATTAAAAAAAAATCTATTTTTTATTGTACAAATTATTATTGATGTAAAAAAAATAAAAAAACTTATTAACATCTAACAGTTGCTAAAATTTGACAGACGCATTCTACCCTGGTTGGTTTCAATTATCAAATCATGGGATCTTTAACGTTATAAAACCCTGGATATCACCTAATTCTTCTTTATGAAAAAGAAGAAAAAATAGACAAACCTAACCTAGGATATATGTTACCATAAAATGATGCCTATGTAGCTTACCTACCTCCTGCCACTTGAAACTGGTATATATTCTCGTCAATAGGAATCAACCTATGTAGATTACTTACCTCCTACCACTTGAAACTGGTAAAATCCTGTGACCACCATGAATCCAACAGTTGCTCTTTTCATTTTTTGGACCTCAAAAAATGATTGAAGGCAATTGGTACATTAGCAACCTTCTCGATCAACATGTAAATTCAGATATTACTATTGGATAAAAGCTAATGTGTGGCTGGATTTACTTTCTGAGTGCTGGTATAAGTCTCAACGGGTGGCTGTTTTTTTAGGTTTCAAATGGTTCATGTCAGGTTTGTATTTAGAGTTAGTCTCCTAAAAGAAATATTTTTGAAATGGTCTATTTGGTCTTATTTATAGGGACTTTAGTTAAGTGGATGCTTATTATTTGTTTGAACTTATATTGTTAAGACTAGCTGTAATGGGTACATAGGAGTATATTTTATACTCTATGCTAATAGTTAAATATAAAAAAAGTTACTCTATTAATAATTAATTAATTTTAGGTTAGATATGAACCTTTTCACATGATATTAGAGCTCAAGCTCTGTTCTTGTAAGCTTGAGATATTGTAAGCCCGAGATATTGTGACAGTTCAGGCCTGCACAAGGGAAAGGCATATCAAGTTCATTTGTTAGCTCAAGATACATATAACAAATTAGACCTGTACGTGAAGATTGAAGAGGACCTCTTATAACTTGAGATTCGCATGACAGAATTCAGAATTAATACTAAACTAGCATGTGAGAAGGACATGTTAAGTGTAAAAATTTCACATTGGAAAATAGTATTAAAATTTATATAATAAATGCTACCCCGACTATTATTAATTAGTTTTTAAATCTTGTATTAACACTCATATGCCTAATTTTTACAATAAAATTATTTTTTTACTGATTGAAAAACAAATTAAAAATAAAAAGCCCCTTCAACTCGGGTGAGGACAGGTAACCCAGTAGTAGGGCAATTATTATAACGAAACCATTTTTTGCCAGCCAATCCGCTACTTGATTAGTTGATGTAGGAACGTAAACAAAGCGATATGATGCAAAAGCAGCACATTCAATAAGTAAAATCAATAGGTCTTCAAAATCGTGCGCTTAGAATTAAAATTAGGCAGCCCACAATCCAGGTGTGGTTATGGTGACCAACAATTTTATTAAAATTATTTAATTAGATTAATATTTTATTTGTTTTTAATTTTTTCTTAAATAGTTAGTTATAATATCTAAAAATATTAATTTATAAATTAATTTTAATATGTTAAATAATAAATATTAATTATTTTATTATTTTTAACATCAAATTAAATAAAATTAAGTAACCTTAACAAATTTGTGAGTGGCCATAACCATACTCACAGAAAAAGAGAGCTTTCATATTTTGGTGAAGAAAGGGGAATATAGAGAGGAAAATAAAAAACATGACTTTGCATTGTCAGAAATTTTTTTTAAGTTCATGTTTTTTTGTTGAATTTTTTTGTGTGGATTCATTAATATATTTAAAATTTTTAATTATCATTCTCAACAATATTAAGTATCAGTCTTTTTTGCAATTTCCAATATTTATGGTCCACAAATTTTCACCTTTTTCCTGGCAATAGCAAGTTTACTTCGTGACTCTGAGTTTTGGATTTCCTCATCCTCCCAAATTGTCCCCTACATAAAGAGAAGTTACCGTATGTATGAGATGAAAAGAATGGAAAAAAGGAGAGGGAAAGATTTTTTGAGTAATTAAATTATAATATTTTATTTAAAAGTATTATAATTTAATTAATTAAAATTTTTTCTTTTCTTCTTCCTTTAATCCAAACATACTTATGATAAAGAAAATTAAAATAAAGGCACAACTCTTATTATTTTAATTATAAAAAAATAAAAAAAATTATTATTTAGAGATATGATAATAAGTATATGGTCTAAATATTATTTTAATCCCTTAATTTTTTATTTTAGTATTAAAATTATCTTTTAATTTTAAAAAATATCAAAATTATTTTTAAATTTTCATTTTTAGTACCAAATTGATTTTTCCGTCCCTTAAATGAACAAGTGGCACGTTAATTTACCAGTGAATCAATTCTCTCTCTTAACTAATGACATGAAAAAAAAAAAAAACATAATTAACCATCTTTTTTTTCATGAGGTGGTATTTTTATTTAATTTAAAAATAATGATGCTTTTTTTTTTCATCCACGTCAAAAAAAAATTGATCTCTTCTTCCTCTTTCACTTTCTTTCTCCTTTACCTTTCCTTTTCCCTTACCTCTGCAAACCGAGATCTGGGTCTTCTTCCTCTTTCATTTTCTCTCTGCTTTACCTTTCCTTTTCCCTTACCTTTGTAAACCCAGATCTGGGTTTTCTCTCTCAAACATCATCTTCTTCCTCCTTTCCTCCTTCGAGAGAGAAAACCCAGAGCTGGACATTGCAGTCATTTCATCATAACCAAAAGGGGGCAAAAAAAGATAATGGGGGTGCCGCCTGAACATGTGGACTGGGCTCCAAAATTTCAAACCACAAACGGTCACACTTTCAAATTTAATCTCAATCCTTCTGTGTACTGACGGTTCTTCTAAATCCCTCCCCCGAAAACCCACTCCCTCTAATAAAAAAAATCACTTCAGTATTTCTATCTCGAAAACCATCTTCTTCTCCAGTTCTCCACTAATCCATCTCTTTTTGGAAAAAAACTTCATCTGAAACCCTAGCACTTCTTTTGTCGGACACAGATCATAAGATTCACCACCATCCACACCTCCAGAAATCAACAGTCAGAAACGCCACCGGCACTCCACTGACTCAAAGTCCCCATCTGATGAGAACAAGAGAGCCAAAATTATTGATGTTGATGAGAATCTGGGGATCCAAATCGATGACAATGACGATGAGAAGGTTGCTTGTCGTCTTTAGTCATTATCTATGTACAGCCTCACCGACCGATGCACTCATACATTCCTGAATCATAGAATTTCTTATTCCTTCCACCGAAAAAGGTAAACAGTACAGAAAAAGCTTCAGAAATGTTAAATGACGGAGATCTGTCATTGGCTTCTGAGCCTTTTCAGGCTCCGGTGGGATCTGTTCCTCAGTTTTTGAGGTGAAGACACTCGCCATGGCATCACCAAGAACCTCTACTACTCACTTCAGTCACATGGGGTTCGGGTCTTTATAGGCGATGACAGTTTGAGACGGGGGGAAGAGATCTCCCCATCTTTTATCCAAGCCATTGAAGACTCTGCTGCATCCATTGTCATTATCTCTCCTGACTACGCCTCGTCACGTTGGTGTCTTGAAGAACTCACCAAGATCTGCAAATTGCCGAAACCTTATTAATCGAAAAGGGGGAATCAAAACCCTTATCTGTAGTGACGACCAGCGAGTGATTCGGACTAGACCGTGGGGATTCTGGCGCCGTACAGAAGAGCCCTGCAGCATTCTGTGGAGAGTCTTGTTGGGAAGATGTGATATTTGAGTTCAAGAAGAGAAAGCTGGCCGAAGCGAGCAAAGGCGGAGTCCAGAGGGGCGAAGATAGTGGCGTTGGAGGAATCAAATTTGAGAGTAACGGAGGTGAGTTGAAGAGTTAGTGCCATGCAGAGGTAGTCGGAGGAAGAAGAGATTTTTCTTTTTTTTCTGGATGGAAAAAAAAATCATTATTTTTAAATTAAATAAAAATATCAACTTTATAAAAAAAAGATTGAAATCTTTTTTTTATATCATTAATGAAAAAAAAAGAATTGATTTGTTGGTAAGTTACATGATACATGCCTATTTAATTGATGGAATGAATGATTGTTTTGGTATTGAAAATAAAAATTTAAGGATAATTTTAATATTTTTTAAAATTGAAAGATAATTTTGGTATTAAAATGAAAAGTTAAGGGATCAAAATGATATTTAAACTTAAATATATATATATATATAGATCATTTTTATATAAGTATTAAGTAATTCATTGGCTAAGAAGGTTATAAACCTTAAAAAAATCTTGCATAAAAATTTTAAGAATTATTAATATAATTCACTCAGTAACTATTAACATGAACCCCATTTAATGATGAAAGGGTAAGTGACCAAACCCCATTGACATGATCTATTCATTGTATGAAAAAATTTCTACAATGGATGCTTGTCCTGTCGTCAATATTTAGGGTGTTCAGATCTGAACATTCGTAGTATTCAAGCATTAGCTAGAGAAATTTTTCCATTTATATTTAGATGTTTTTTTTTACAAGGAAAATATTGATTAAAAATTAGTATATATTCAGATCTATAAAAGAATCGAATTGCACCGAGCCCTTCGGATCAAGTGACAAAAGCTACTCACGATACATTTCCTCGTCTGAGGGTTGGGGTTCGAACCCAATCTCTCGTAAAATCTGTTCAAAAAAAAATAAAAGAATCAAATTTAAACAAACTTCACCCGCGGTTTGATCTATTCACTCACTGAATCACACGAAATAGTTCTATATTTAGACACTTTAAATATTCACGTCAAGTCAAGCATACGCTAGAGAAATTTCTCTATTTATATCTGAATATATTAAATATTCAGGTCAAGTCAAGCACTAGGTGTAGAAATTTTTCATACAATGAATCGGTCTTTTTGCTTTTTTGAAAATAGGCAATGTACAATGAATAGGTCATGTCAATGTTATTTGGTCATATACGCGTTTATTATTAAATTAGACATTGTACCCAAAAAAAATTAAAATAAAAACAAATAATTGTTGTCCCAATTACAGATAAGTCTTTGTGCCTCCTGATGCTGAAGATCTGGTTATGGTAATTAGTTTATTTGTTAAGATTATTAAAAGTGTATTTTATTTAATTGATATTTATAATTTTTTTAAACAGATAATTATAATATTTAAAAATGTTAATTTATAATTTTATTTTATTTTATTAAGTAATAAATATAAATTAGTTTTAAATAATTAAATTAAATAAAAATAATATTTTTTAACACAATCTTAGTGACCTTAATAAAAAAATCGGTGGTTATAAACAGTCCTACGTCTCGCAATTGGATGCCCTTGATTCACGGCCAGCATGGGTCAACGAACACGGTCATCGCACACAGCAGCCTTCAATCTGCCAGTATATACACATCCATCTTATCCTCCCTAACCAACACATAACTTCATTAAAAAATTATATTACCGAAGGAACTACGCACAACCAAAAACGATGAACATTTGCTCCTCCTTCTTTGGCCTTAACTTGGTCATTCTCTTTTTAGGTACATCAAATCTTTTTTTTTTTTTTTAAGATCAAAGTATCCTTAGACTTGCTTTCAGGTATCTAGAGATTAATCTTTCTCTGAATAATCTTAAAGGTGTATCCTATATCAACTTAGATTTGAAGTCTTATAAAAATATATCTACTTACTAGTAGTTCTAAGTCTTGCTGTTGGTAAATCAAATGTTTATTCTAATGATTTATCAAAACTGCATTAATTAATTTAATATGTATGTATTTTCTC
>BPVZ01000145.1:17175-32382 GCA_020521535.1 Rubroshorea leprosula | reverse complement strand
TCTTTTCACATCATATAAATATTTCATGAGGAAGCTCTAAAATTATTTTGACCTTTCGGTGGGAATTTTTAGGTGGGAATATTTTAATAATTTCTTGCAAAGTAATTAACGATAGAGAATGGTTTTCTCATGGTTATTGCACTTAAAATATCAATTTGAGGTGAAAAATAATTGGTACATCCTTTAATTCAACATATTCGTTTTTATCAATTTAGTTAAAATTTATAGTTTTAAGTTTTTTCACTTTTAATTTTAATTTGAAAATAATAATTTCTTAATTAGTGTATTATAGAATGTGTTGAATTAGAAGATGTCTATATCAGTGTTCTTTGAGGTGAGAAAAGATCAAAATATTGTTAATAAAATTTCATGTATTCTTGATTTTTTAAGGATATTTTTACCTTTTTAAACCCTAAATTGATATTTTTAAATGCATAATGGATTGTAAAAAAACATTTCTTTTAACAATAACACTTTGCCTAGAACATCAAATGTTGGATTTATTAGTAAGTATTGTCTTGTATACCAAATTTAAAGTAAAAGTCTTGCAAACTGATGCAAAGTGTGTTTTTAAGTTTGCTCAAAAAGAATTTGTCTCAAAATACATACAAATTTATCCAAAAACTTCCTAATAATATGTTTGGTTTGAGGGAATGGGAGGGGAGGGGATTAGAGGGCTAAATATTCCTTTATTTGCTTGAAAAAAATTTGGAAGGAATGAGGTGTTATTCAAATGAGAGGAGGGGAGGGGAATGAAAGGATGCAACGGAATGGATGGATGTTGCCCTCCTCTTCCTTACTCTTTCGTTTCTATTAAACGGAATATATTGTAATTATTTTTTTAAAAAATATCAATGTGACCTAGGCTAGTAGTAGTAATTTGGAGAAAATTGTCACCCAACATCAACCGGACCAATCCCAAAATTTGAGCCAACGCGTTTAATCCCACCGTGTCCACCGTATTGTAAGGTGCGTGTGGCACCCCATGTGCAGATGTGGAGGACAACTTAGCTAAATCTGGAGAGAAACTTAGACAAAGACACGCCATCAATGCAACCATTCGAAATTTCATTGTGCCCTCATTTTATAAATATAATTTCAAAGTCAAGTCAATCATTTAAAAAAAATTAGAAAAAAAAAAATATCTGCTCTAGTAAATTGTTTTTGTTAATTTATGGTGGAATCATTCAAAGTCAAGCTCGCGTTGCACGACTCCTTCCTTCCTTCCTCCCTTCCTCATGATACGTTAAGTACGCAGCAATATTTTACCCAATCTTTTCACACATATACCTTGCACCACACTTGCACCTGCAACCGTACCCGCACCGCGCCATGGCTTCACCTTTTGAGCTTCACTTTGTGTTAATCCCACTCATGGCACAAGGTCACATGATTCCAATGATAGATATGGCCAGGCTTCTAGCTGAGCGCGGCGTGGTGGTAAGCCTGGTAACCACCCCTCACAATGCATCAAGGTTCGAGACAGTTGTTCGTCGGTTAACGGAATCTGGACTGCCAATCAAGCTACTGCAACTTCCATTTCCGTCGAAGGAGGTTGGACTCCCCATAGGCTGCGAGAATCTGGACACGTTGTCGTCCAGACACCTTCTGGGAAAATTCTATATTGCACTTGCGATGCTGCAAGAACCGTTGGAACAGCTTCTCCAACTGCAGAAACCGGTTCCAAGCTGTATAATATCAGACAAGTGCCTTTCATGGACCGCGAAAACTGCTACAAAGTTTAACATTCCGAGGATTGTGTTCCACGGGATGGGATGTTTCTCATTGTTTAGCTCTCACAATATAAATCTTCATAAAGCTCATCTTTCAGTGGCATCAGATTCAGAACCTTTTCGGATTCCTGGAACGCCATTCAAGGTGGAGGTAACCAGGGCGCAGCTTCCAGGATCATTTGTGAGATTGCCTGATCTAGATGATGTTCGAGACAAGATGAAAGAAGCTGAAATGAGTGCTTTTGGAGTCGTCGTGAACAGTTTCAAGGAGCTTGAGCATGGATGCATGGAGGAATATGAGAAGGCAATTCAAAAGAAGGTATGGGGTATTGGACCAGTTTCTTTATGTAACAGTAAGGATTTGGATAAATTTGAAAGAGGAAACAAAGCCTCAATCGATGTCAAAAAATGCTTGGAATGGCTTAACTCGATGAAACCGAGGTCAGTCATTTATGCTTGTCTCGGTAGCTTGTGCCGTTTGGTACCGTCCCAGTTGATAGAACTAGGGTTGGCTCTAGAAGCTTCGGAACAACCGTTCATCTGGGTGATCAAAACAGGAGATCCTAGCTCTGCTGATGAGTTAGAGAAATGGTTCGACCAACACATGTTCGAGGAAAGGATCAAAGGACGGGGACTTCTGATCAAGGGCTGGGCGCCACAGGTTCTAATCTTGTCCCACCCGGCGATACGAGCGTTTTTAACTCACTGCGGCTGGAACTCGACAATAGAGGCGGTTTGCGCCGGCGTCCCAATGATAACTTGGCCGCTCTTTGCAGAACAATTTTTAAACGAGAAGCTTATAGTTGAAGTTTTGAAAATTGGGGTTCGGGTCGGGGTGGAGGTCCCTGTTAGGTGGGGTGAAGAAGAGAAACTCGGGGTGTTGGTGAAGAAACAGGAAGTTGAAAAAGCAATAGAGTTGGTGGTGGATGGAGGAGAGGAAGGGGAAGAGCGGAGGAGGAGAGCGGCCGAGCTTGCAGAAACGGCGAAGAGGGCCGTGGAGAAAGGAGGCTCGTCCTACTTAAACATGTCTATACTGATCCAGGATATCTTAGAGGAAGTTTGCAAAAGGCTACGTTTGAAATCCTCCGCAAATTGAGGAAAGAAAGCAACGACATTGCCAAGTAATTAAATCGCTATGATCATTTTTAAAGCTGAATGATTGTGTGTGTTTTTTTAATGTTGAAGGATGATGAGATTTTCTTTATCTTTTGTAATACGTTTGCAACTTTTTACTTCTTTTATCAGGGTTTGCGAACTTACAAGTTAAGTGTGTGTCCTGTATTTATTAAATATTTAAATGATTATTTAATTTATATGACAAATTATGAAAATAAATTTTATTTTTAATATCAATATTAGGTAGAATATTTTAATTAGATGGTTAATAATATTAAAATTAATTTTTATTTTTTTATAAAAATTAATAATAAAAAAATACAATAAATACACACTTAACTACATTTTAAAAACAACTGCTTTTTTTTTTTTATTAGTGGAACAACTGCTTAATTTAAACGTATGGAAACTTAGCATTTAAGAGAGAATTTACTTCCTTCTAACCTCTTCCTTTTAATTTTTTATTATCAGCATAGAAAAGGTTGTACTCCAATCCATTACATTAAAAATACAATTATCTTTGAACAGCGAAAACGTTTACACGCCTCATAGTCAACCCAAGCATGGCCGAAGAGACCCCCCCTCCTTTTAAGGCCTTGCACTACTGGTTCCCTTGCTGTGCTATTCATGGACGGACTAACCCAAAATAGTTCCACCCCATTTAGAAGATAAAGTTCAAATGTCATGTCTTTAACTAATTGGGCCCCTTTTAACCAAGACAAAGCTACGCCACAGAAAAAAAAAAATAATAAAGGTTAAGTGCTAATTTTGGTTTATCAACTTTAAAGTTTAACGTAATTTGTCTTGTAATTATTTTATGTATTTTTTTAGTCTTTCAACTCTAAAAATATGTTTTTTTAGTTTTTTTTTTTATAAATTAATCCATTAAATTTGTGCAAATATATATTTTTAGTCCATAAACTTGTAATATATGTACATTTTTAGCTCATAACTAAAAATCTATATATATTGATAGATTTAATAGATTAATTAATGGAAGCACAACAAAATACATTTTTTTGAGATAAGGGATCAAAAAACTGCATAAAACAGTTGAGGAACACAAATTGTGTAAAATCCTAAGCTTGAGGGATCGAAATTGACATTTAAACAGGAGAAGAAAGAAAAAAAAAAGATATTAGATGATTAGTATTGTAAAGGTTAAAACCTCATTTTAGTCTTTTTATTTTGATAAAAAGTTCTTCTTTTTAATCTTTCTACTTAAAAAAAATTCCTTTTTTGTTCTTAAAGTTTAAAATTCGGTTTCTTTTTAGTACACCCACTACTTTTTGCACATATAGTATGTTAGATGATGGAAATTCTAAAGCAGAAGAACTAAATAGAGATTGAAAAAGGTCCCTTTTTAGTCCCTCAACTTTAGAAAAAGCTCTTTGTTGATCCTTCAATTTAAAAAAAGCCCTTTTTGTTCCTTTGCTTTGGAATTTTCATTATTTAACATGACATTTATACAAAAAGATAACAGAAGGATTAAAAGGAGGCTAGATTTTAAATTTTAGGGATAATTTTTTTTTTTTAAACATAGAGACTAAAAAGTGATATTTTGTTAAAGTAGAAGGACAAAATTTTTTAACCTATATTGGGAACAACTTAGATGTTAACGTGACCGGTGTGTGACATTGGAGCCGACATCTTGATGCCGGGTGTTAAGCTTCCCTAGAGCACTCACTCTCAAAAATAATACTTTATTGTTCAGAGAAGAGGATCGTTACCTTAATTTCAACGGATAACATCCAGCGGCCACGCCTTCCAATAGTGTTCTCCTCTGCCAATTTTTGTGAAGGCCAATTACAGACAAGCCTTTTTTTTTTTTGAGGAACCATTATAGACTTGAAAAAACCTCTGCAGTCACAAAAGAACCTAGCCGCCATTCTCTTTTTTGGGATATTGGCACACCTGGGATTTTTCAATTAATGTTATCCATTGTCGTTTGTATGGCTGCGGTCCCTTGTGTAGTTTTATACTTTTATCCCCTTTGGATATTCAATAGGAGGGTTTTTTCGGGTCTTCCTTTGATCTTCTAATGAAGTTTCGCAACAGTTAATTGGTTTGTCTTAAATGTAGTGTTTGTTTGTTGTCCATCTTGGGGCGGATGATAATTCTGGCATGGATTTGGCAAATGTGACACAATTCCACAACATGTCTGAGTTTGAGGGAAGAGAGAGAGAAAAATTATTATTGTATAATTAATTAAATTATTTTGTTGATCTAACAATTTAATTTAATTGGTTCAAATAAGATCATTTGCCCTTCTCTCCCCTTTATTTTGTTTCTTTCAAACTAGAAGGCCACATGAGTTGATCTTTTCTCTATTTTTACTACTAGATTAGCTTCTTCTTCTTGTTCTACTCTTCTTCTTCTTCTTCTTCTTCTTTTTTTTTATATCTTTGGGATATATTAATTAGTTTACTAGCAAGTTTAATATTTGAGGTAAAAACATAATAGTGAGACTCCAAATCATCACATATAGGATAATGATGTATAGATAATTTTTTTATATAATTTTCATATATTAATAAGTAAATGTATATAATATTACGAATCTTAATAAGAGTAAAAAAAAAAATCAATTATTAAATGATATGTAAGATTGTATGAAAAAAATTTACAAAATAAATTTATCTAAATCATTTTTCTAAAAATTAATTTACATTCCAACTAAAAGAAATCATGCAACTGAAATTTAAAATTACATTATTTCAATAAAATATTATAAAAAAATAAAATAATCTAATTCACCTTTTAAAAATTAGGATGTTATAGCCATTTTCATTAAAAATTAATTAAAATAATATAATTTTAAGGTAAGTCTTCAATATCAAAGATTGTCTCCCATCCATGATTATGTTAAAATTATAAAATAAGTTAGAGACTCTATCTTCTACATAGGACAAACTTAAAAGTGTGTAGTCTAATTACATATGAATCGTATCTAAAACCATAGTTCAATCAAAATAAGACATTTGGTTAAGGTGTGGGTACTCTAGACCACCACGTCAGTTAAGGTTCGGCTCTCAAATTGTCTCCCTTCCCCAATTTCCCCATTTTAATATATATATATATACACACACACGCAAATCAATCGATCAAACAATTCAAAATCATTATTTAATAACTCTATTAAATCATTTAAATTACAAGAAAACAAGTGCTAGCTATAATTAGCTATACCAAAATTAATTCCCTGAACATTTTCTGTTTTACCGGTGATATCTATTTTTTTATCGACAAAACAAAGATATATCTATTAAATTAAATAAAAATATAAGGAGTAGTTCAATTCATTATATGATACAAAAATTTAAGCAAAATTTAGAGCAGATAAGGATCAAACCAAAAAGAACTGTAAGGAAATCATTGACAGACACCAAATTAGAAGTTCAGGAGGAGACTTGTCAAATAAAATTCCTTATAGGCAGGCAGCTTTGATGTATCATGTTCGTGAAAATCAGCTAAAGATAGCTTCCTAGCCATTTACCGTTGTACCTTGCGACCATACCAAAGAATTTGTTGGGTTGCCTTGTCAAATGTCAGTTATGGTTGTTAACCACGCGAGGCACGGAGTTAACTTTTCTCCCCTTTTAAGCAGCTTCCTTTTTAGAAAGTGAAATTTAAGTAAAAATTCTCCGAATTAGTTTCTTTATATTTTACTTGGGTATCTCTTAACTTAAAAGACTCTATTTGACGAGAATATCTTAGCGATTTAGTGATTATCATCCTTTTATTAAAAATTTCTTATATTAAAATTTTAAAATGTAAAATTTGAATCTCACCTTAACATTAAATTAAAAAAAAAAAAAACCTTTATTTGACAAACAAGGGATCCTTGAATTTTCTCCCTTGTTCATCGGTACTTTTTTTTTTGTATTAACTTATCAGCATCTGATAACCATATTGAATCTTGATTAATCTAAAATTGAGTCATGTCGAACTTCTCCAAGCGCCTGTTTCTCTATTCACAAAGATCAAACTCAAAATTTTATTTAAGAGAAAACAAGTTCTTTTTACTCAAATCAACATGTCATTGTTGCTCATGATACCTTTTAAACTCATGTTCAAAGTGAAATCTTTAACTTCCTAACTATTACCTATGTACCCTGCGACCAAACCAAATAATTTGTTGAGTTGGCTTGTCATATGTTAGTTATGGCCGGTAATTGTCGTCTCCACTCTTCATTCCCTCCAACTTCATTCTATCCCCAACCGCTAATCACGACCCAGTCATCTTTTGACACGTTAGAGTCTTACTACTCAGATGAGTACGTGTCAAGTGGACAAAGCGAGTAGGACTACAATTTGTACTCGTGAGACTATGGAAACATCTGTATCTCCTTAGCCAGCACTCTTCCTTACAACGACGGCCTAGCTGATGATCTGTATCTCCCTCCTACTGTCCCACGTCTTGATTTTTATGAATCTTTAGATTTCTGAAGCCTATATTGAAAGCAAGAACTAGAAAAACAACTAGAGAACAATGTTCAGATTGCCCAAGAACAGACACTCTAAATCAGGGGACAGGGTTGATTTCAGGTTCTCTCAATTCAAACTACTTCAGGTAATGAACAACCCTTGTTCATCAACAATCTTTTGGGGTTTAAGAAAACTGCTACATTAATTGTGCTTCCGTTGGTGTTTCTGGCAGGTTCCTAAAGGATGGGACAGGTTGTTTTTGTCTGTGGTCTCTGTGGAGACAGGGAAGGCAATTGGAAAAACTGGAAAATCACTGGCGAAAAATGGGATCTGTCAGTGGTCGGAGACTCTGACAGAATCTATCTGGGTTTCGCAGGATGAGTCTTCAAAAGAAATGGAGGATTGTTTATTCAAATTTGTTGTTGCGGCGGTAAGAGCAAAGGCCTTTGGTTTTTTGTCTTTGGTTAGAATTGATGACCGCTTTGTGTTTCATGGAAGTTTAAGATTATATTTTATAAATTGAAGATTCCAGGAGATCACCTCAATGGGGAGGACATTCTTGTGTTGCTTATTAGTCAATTTCTAGATATAAGGTTGTTTGTGTTTCTTGCTACCATAAGGGGACTAATGGGTTTGTATTAATCTCAATGAATGTTGGAACATAGGGATCGGCTAGATCTGGTGTTCTTGGAGAGGCAACCCTCAACATGACAGGTTATATGAGCTCAAGTGTTGCTGTTTCGGTTTCATTGCCATTGAAAAAAGGCAATCTTGGAACAACATTGCAAGTGAGTTCCGAAGTCTGAACACCCTATGCTATCTTTAATTACTATTTCTAAATCTAACAAAGACCACAACATTATTGATTTTTACTTTGACATGCTTCCTAAAATTTACTTTGGAAGGGATTAGTAGTTGTAGTAACTGAGTCGCATTACCTAGCAATCCAACTATCCAAGAAAGGGAAAATAAGGAGGTTGATTTTAAGATCAAAATTGGTGAATTGCTTTGTGCATTGGCAATCTTATCAAGTAACATAATAAATTGAACTGAGCAATAGCCTGGTATCCTTTTGTTTGTCCATGTGCCTTGTTGCTAGTGTTTTTTCTTTTATTTTTTATTTTTGTATTTTTATTATCATTATTTTTTTTCTGTTTTGTTGGGGATGGAAGAGGAGGGATGGGATTTAAGAGCTGGAACCAGGCCAACCTTCTGCATTTTAACAGTTAGCTAAAAATGCCCAACTGCTGTCTTGTTGCTTTTGGGGTAGAAAGCATGCACTAGTTATTATGTAAATCAATTGAAACTGCCTAAGCTAAGGCTAAATGGAGACCTGGTCTTCCTCATTTGCAGGTCAAAATTCAGTGCCTGACACCAAGAACAAAACTCAGGTTTGTATGATATACGACCTGTTCTTTCTCACTACTTCCACTCTTTTGATACCTTGGTGTTCTGCTTTTCATGGAGTTTTTCTTTGAGTATTTCAGCGATGATAAGTCTGGCAGAACAAATTCCATTAAGAATAGTAACAATGTGGACTCTCATGACGTGGACATAAACTCAGATGAGCCAGAGACAGAGAGTATAGACAGGAGCATTGAATCTTCTTCTCCTAAAGAGTTAGATTCCATGGCACATCAAAGAGAACTTGAGACTAAGGTAAGTTATCCGATGTTTTCTTGTAACTTTGAAAATCACACATTTTTTCTTGCTTGCAATATACAGATTGCAATTCTTGTAGCATAATTTGCATGATCTTGTTCTAAGAAAAATGTAATCCTTCATGTGTTTAAAATTCTTTCGTATCTTCTGTTTCAGAAGTAATGTCTAATCTTGGAATCTCCTTCTCATTTCAGTTACTACATTTCCTATATAAGCTATAGGGTATCATTAGTCTGGTTTCTCCCATCATCTCCTTCGTAACATATTTTCCTAAGCCACAATCCTGGACTTGGACATTTGCTTTAACTTGAAATCGCCCGTCTTTATGGTTATTGATCACCCCACCAACTTGCTTAATTAAATTTTTTGATGTTCAAAACAAATATTACCAGGGACATTACTACATGTTAGCCATTTTTTCCCTCAAAAGGACTAACAAAAGTTTTTCCTTCACAGCAGGAAGCAAGTTTCTCCGCTTCAGCTTCATTTCAGAGTTATGACTCAGTAGGCAGTTCAATAGGGAGGGAAAATTTCTCCCAAGAAGACAACTTAAGTAGTGTCAAGCACAACTTGATATGGAGAGAAGATTCAACCAGCTCTGATAACAGTGTACCTCGCAGTGGAATTAATCTTGATGATCCATCTGAATTTGATCACTCATCATTTGATTCAAGGACTATGAGTGCAGAAAACAAGTCTCAGGTTAACCAGCAAGAACTTTCCACTTCTTCTTTGAGAATCACAGGTTCTTCCAAGAACCTTCTTGAAGCTGCAGAAGAGACAATAGAAGAGCTTCATGGAGAAGCAAGGATGTGGGAGAGGAATGCACAGAAGCTAAAGTTTGATTTGGACATGCTGAGAAGGGAGTACTCTGATCAGTCCAAAAGTAAGGAAAATTTGGATATGGAGCTGTCAGCAGCAAATGCAGAATGCACTGTACTGAGGAAGGAAGTTGAAAGACTGACGCTGTTGTTGGGGAATTCAGTTCTGAATCAAACAGATTTGGAGGGTTCAATACTTCAAGATGAAGGTGTAAAAGATGTTGAAAAGGAGTTGGAAAATGAAATTAAGTTTCTGAAAGAATCCAATGCTAATCTGGCTTTGCAGTTGCAGAGGAGTCAAGATGCAAACATTGAGCTTGTTTCTGTTCTTCAGGAGCTTGAAGAGACGATAGAAAAGCAAAAACTGGAGATAGAGAATCTTTCTGCATTGCAGTCACAATGCAGCCAATTGGAAAACCCTATCCAACTGGATGTAGATGAAACCAGCAAGTTGATCCAGATGAAACATTTACAAGAATCAGAGAAGAATTTGCAAGCTAAGGTGCAACTTCTTGAGCAGGCCTTGGAGGAAAAGGAGGCTGATATAGAGAAAGCAGCAAGACTGAACAAGCAGACACTTTCAGATATTGAGGAAGAATACAAGAGCCAGTTATCAGCTAAAGAAAGAGGAATTGTCAGTTTGAAAGCAAAGTTATCTGAGTCTCTCAAGGAAAGATGTTCTGCAGAAATGGAGTCTAAAACAGGAGGTGACGCAGACCTGGTCAGAGAAAATGAAGCCTTGAAAGCCAAACTGGAGGAGTTAGAAAAGGATTGCAATGAGCTGACGGAGGAAAACCTTGATCTTTTATTCAAACTCAAGGAAACTAAGAACAAGTTCATGCAGGGAACAACTGATCTTGCATCTGTTGAGTTTTTGCCTGAATGTTCTACTTGCACCATCTCAAAAGAGAGTGAACATGAGTGTCGAATGAATTTTCTAAAAGAGAAGACGGAAAGGAAAGTTCCAGGGGAGAATGAAATTGATTATGCTCATTATATTAAAGAACTCGAAAGTTTGAAAATGCAAATGGAAGTTGAAGTAAGAGAACTGGGTGAGGAGTTGATTCAAAGAGGAACTGAGATACAAAGACTTGAGGCCAATTTGCAGTCCAAGGAGGAAGAGAATGGGGTACTTAGAGCACAGAAAAGTGAATTAGAAGCTAAGGTGTATGATCTCCAAATAGAAAATTGCCAGTTAGAAGATGAGATGGAGGCTGTCACGAGAGAAAGCGGTATTGCAACGAACTGGTTGGGTGATATGCAAAATGATCTAATGGTGCGGAGTGATAGCATGGACTCCCATGTTTCTGCTAATAAAATTCTCCAGGGGAGTTCTTTGGAGCTAGAAAGTGTAAAAAGTGAACTTGAGTCACGTTTATCATGGCTGGAACGTGAAAATATGCAGTTGGTACTGAGCAGATCTGACCTGGAAGCTCAAATAAGGGATTTGAAAGATGAGAGGGATTCAGCTGAAATGCGACTAGAGAATTCAAATACTCTTGCTTTAAGACTCAAGGATGAGATTGCAAGAACTAGAAATGCGATGGAGTCTCAAGAAGTAGATATGAAACAACAGCTGCAGGAGATGCATAACCAGTTGTTAGAAACTCGAGATCAGTGTGAATATCTGAGAACAGAAAATTCTAAGTTGCATGCCTTTGCTGAGTCTCTCACTGAAGAATGCAATTCTCTTAAGAGGTCAAATGAAGGGTTGAGGAAGCAAAATATGGCATTGAATGAGAAATGTGCTGCCTTGGAGACCGAACTAATGCAGTCAACTGGAAGAGTAGCTGATTGCTCCAAAAAAGTTGAGGTTTTAGAAGAAAGACTTTATTTGGTGCTGGAAGATTTTTCTTCCAAGGAGAACAATCTAACTTTGGAATTAGATGCAATTCTTGATAAAAACAGGAAACTTGAGGAGAAACTTAAGATGGAAGAAAGCTCCTGGAATCAGATGCATTTGAAGAAGACAGATGAAGTGGAGAATCTTCAACAAGAATTAGAAAGCCTGACCAAGCAACTCACTCAATTGTGGCATGAAAAGGAGAGAATAGCCTGTGATGCTGAGCATGAAATATCCATTTTACATGCTGATAAAGTTAAACTGGAGTCTGATCTTCAAGCAGCTGAATCTAAACTGAAATGGACTGATCTTGAGTTCAAGAATATGCAAGTAGAATCTGAAGGAAAACTGAAAGGCCTGATGGGTGAGCTTTCAGCCTCCAGAGAAACCCAGGAAGCGCTGATGGCTAACCATGCAAGAGTTTTGAAGTTGTTGGAGAATTACAAGTCAAGTGAAGAAAAACTTAAAACCATCTTGAATGGTCTTGAACTAGAGCTTACAGTCTCTGAATATGAACGTAAAAAACTAACCGAAGAATCTAGTAATGTGAATGTTCAGCTGCTAAAGGTAGAACTTCTCCGAGATGAAGTTTTGGCTCTCAGGGATGAGCTCAATGCAGCCAATTCTAACAAAGAGGAACTGGAAGCTTCTCTGCATCTAATATCCAGAGAACTTGAAGATTTGAAGGCAGAGAGAACTTTCTTCTTGGAGCAGATTTCTGCCTCAGAAAAGGCAATATCTGAATTAAAGGACCATAAACACAGTAAAGAAGCCTTAGAAGAAAAGCTTCTGGAGATGGAGGCTAATCTAATGGCTAAAGAGGCATTATTTCTGAAGCATGCTGAGGTTAAGATTGAGCTTGGCCAGATGAAGAAGGCAAATCGACACTTGCAAAATAAGATACAGCAACTTGAGGAGGAGAAAAATAAGCTTATTAGAAGAACTCAAACTGTTGAAGAAGAAATGAAGTTTATAAAGGCAGAAAAACAGAATCAGAGGAAGGAACCAGAGACTGCATCTATGCCATCACTAGAGGCAGAATTAAGAGACATCCAACAACGTTATCTTGAAATGAGCCTCAAATATGCAGAGGTAGAATGTCAGCGTGAAGAACTCGTCATGAAGCTTAAAGGAAACAAGAATGTCAGATGGTTCTCCTCCCCTTCAAATTAGGCCCCATTTCAACAACTTAAATAAAGTAACTCATTTCCACTAACTTCTTAGAATGTTCAAATTTGCATTCATTTTCAAGAAAAAAATATGTTTCCTAAGGAGAAAAACAAGCAATATTATGCTGTTCTGAGCTTATAAGTAAGGTGACACTAAGGATTGGCTGATGCCTGATGCAACATAAATTTCCTCTGTCTAGTACAGTATTTTGAATTTGCTTACACATTATAAGCCCTTTTCCCTTTTCCCTTCATGTGTAGTAGTCCATTCTTCCTGTTAACACTTAACTTAAGCATGGCTTAACTATGATTAACTTTAGCAAATAATCAATAATGAGGCATTGGTGGTAGGAACTTGGAGGACAGGTAATGGATTTAGAGAAAAGCAGGAGCTAGCTGCACTACACATAATATTCTTCGGCATCAAATAATATTCTTTTCTGTTATTCAAGGTTTCCAGAATAGGTAAATATGTTTTCAACCGCAGGAAGTTCCTTTTTCTTATAGAAGCTTTGGATTCAATCCCTTAAAACAAACATAGGGGATGAATTGAAGCTTCAGCATCCCAAGTACATCATCATATTAACAAATTAATTTTTTTTGTTTTAAAAAAAAGGAACTTAAATAGCCTTTAACATTTGCTACATGACTCGGCTAATTAAAAAGGCATTACCCATATCAAGTTTTTCCTGTCTCAGAGAACAAAAATTGATCCTGCTGGTGTCACCCAGAACATGAAATCTCACTCAGACTAGAAAATGCTAAAGAACATAAAGAAAAAGCGTACCTCGTATTAAATATAAAAGATTACCTTTTTTCCTGAGATAATGCTTTCCTGCAAAATAACACTAGCTAAGAACAGTCTTGTGGAAATTGTACACCATAATGATTGACAAAGCGTGTCTATCTTATTTGATCAAAACACGATCCAAAGGAAGTGACCAAGATTCAGCAGTGTGTCTACTTCTCAGAGAAAAGTCTGCACTTGGCAAATTATGTAATGATCCTGTTCTTGGTACAGGGGGTTTCAAGGAGGAAGGACAGAGACAGATGATGAGCATATAAAATCTTGAGAGATTTTGAAAAAGAGGAGTTGTCTGTCATGATGTGTATAATGCAAATGCAATGGCATATCCTTTGGAAGATGCTAAACCTAGCAACCTCCAATTTCTGCCCACTTAAAAAAAAAAAAAAAAGGTGCCCACAAATGCTCTTAATTAAGTCACCCCATCCTTTATTGTCCTCCTGACTATGAAAATAAAAGAAATAAGAACCTTTTTTTTTTAGAAAAAAAAAGAGAAAAAAAAAGAGCTATAAGTACCTAGAGAGGCTTCAATCTCAAACCCTCTTCGTAGTACACCACCATCCAGCCCTGCCGCAGCCTCCTCCACCGCGGGTGGAGGTGGTGGTGGTGGGATGGTTGTGGTGATGTGGAACTTTCTCTTCTGTGGGAGCAATGAAGAACTACGTTGTTTGAAGCTGAATCAATAAGTGCTCCTCAATGGCATGTAGGGCAACTTCGTCGATCCTTTGGCATTTTTGCTTCCTCAGCTTTGCTTCCTTCTGTTGAGCTAGAGGAAACTCTCTACAAGGGCAAATGATCACAATTCACAAAACATGTTCTGAAGATTCTTATCTCTTTTTGCTTCTTTGATGTGTGCTTAGAATAAGGTAAGAACAAGAAACAATGGTGTTTTTCAATTACTATATCTATGTTGTTGGCCTCAGGCCAGTGTTTATGTATGAAATAAGTGAAGTGTTTTGAGTGATCATGTGCTAGCCTTCTTGTAATGCCAATGAGAACCTAACGCTGCAAAGAATCACAGGAGGTCAACTGCCAACAGCCTACCAGTGTTTTCCCAGTTAATCATTGCTCCTTGATGTCTTCAACAATTTTTTTTTAGGGGAAATTCTTTTATGTATGCGAATTAGAACCTAATTTATAATATTATATAAATAAAAATATTCTAAAAAAAATTATTATAAATGTATTAAAATTTTTTATAATATTTATAATACCTTTTTTAAAAATGTGATAGTTAAAATATTAAATTTTTATTAATATTAGTTAAGTAAATTACTATAAAATTAAAAAATAAGAATCGAAACTCTATACATAATTTTTTAGTATTTTTTTATCATTCATATTTCATTTAATTCCAAATTACTCAAATATTTAAAATAAAATTTTTTTAATTAATTCAATTAAAATTTTAATTAATTGAAATATTTTAGTTTGATTAATAATAAAAAAACCTTTTTTTGAAAAAATTAAAATAAATTTGTTAATTAAATGAATCACATTAAAAAAAAATCAAATTTTTAGTAATCAAAATTGAAATTTTGAATTAGGTTCAATTATTAAAATAAAAATTATTAACCAAAGTAATAAAAGATGAGAGAGAGAGTTTGTTTTTTTTTTTAAATTTTATTTT
>BPVZ01000144.1:709727-730159 GCA_020521535.1 Rubroshorea leprosula | reverse complement strand
AGAGATCGGAACATGGTGGGGAGTTTCGGGTCATCAGAGGATGAAGGGTTTTGGGTTTTGGATCATTTTCTAGGGAAACAAACACGCGAGAAGTAATGTAGTAATACTATATACTCAAATAGTCGAATGGATGGTTCGTTTGGATGGGGTGTTGATGGTGACGCTGGGGAGTGAGCTCTGGCCATTCTATAGCCATATAATAAGAGAATTAATTTAAGGTGGCTGTTGTAACACATTGAAATTTTTGTTTTGAGGTGATGAACCTGTTCATAGTTAGGAAAACACCAAAAGGTCCAACACCAAAAGGTCCATGACCATTGAAATGAAGAAAAAAAAAGTTGTAATTAATAGAGTTTTATGTTTTGTAATTTAGATTAAAGTAATATATAAAATACATAATAATTGTTAAATGAGATAATTTTTAATATTAAAAAAATAATAAATATTATATTCTCCTATATAGTTTGAATTTTGGATTACACAAAACTCTTTGAATATTAAAACACAATAAGTATATTGTCTTGTGACATGAAGTTAAAAGGTCTTCAGACATTAAAAGACATCTCTACCAAAACAAAAGAACTTAATGCGAGAGAGTACGAGCCCCGATAAGTGAGGAAAAAACAACCACCCTCTAAAATGAGTCTAGATTGAAGATGGGTTTTGCCCAAATTAAAAACAACTAACGCATATGGAGGCAATCAATTAGTATATACTAAAGCACCATTAGTACACAACACAATAGTAAAACTTTTATGTACAATTAGTTTTGAAATAGCATTTAAAAACATCAATTGAGGGTGGGAATTGATGAAAATTTTATTAATGAATGTTCATGTATTTCTAATTCATTATAAATGTTTTGACATTTTAATAATTAAAATATTAAAATTAATAAAAAAAATTAAATATAAATTAATAGTAAAAAGAATATTCCAACAATATTATTAATAACCTTAATATTTTAAATCGCAAGACATTGGGATTCGGATTATGCACAAATTTAGGAATCTCAACCTCACCCCACTTTATTTACTCCCAGAGGTACCGCAAGCGGCGGCTTACATGCTTGTTCACCCACCATAAGCAGAAGGATAATTCTTAAGAATTTGAGAATTGAAAGTTGTAATCGATTTCAGAAGGTTTTGCAATTTCGAATATCTGTGGTTATCCCTGCATAATCGGTAATATAAATAGGAAAATAATTGATACATTCTTTTATCTATCACACTTATTAAAAATTTATTATTTTAAATTTAAATTCATGGTAAAAAGATTTTCAAAAAACAAATTTTAATGATTAAATCAAAATGTATTATGTAGTGTATTAAATTAAAAGGTATATCAATCATTATGCATATGAGTATCATGTTCTTTTCATGAATGCCTAGCTTGCGGTGCATGTTGAGGTAGTGAGGGAGAAAAAAGGCATGTGTGCATTGCATTATGGGGTGGTGGGTTTGGGTATCTATTCTTCAAATCAAAGACCACATATAAATGGTCTACAAACGTATTGATATGTTTTAAGGGGTTTTCAACCTGTGTCTTCAATAGTATATTAATTATAATTTTTTACAATATTATTAATATATATATATATATAAAGAGAACGTTAATTTATTAATTGTTCAATTGAAAACATCTACATAACATTAGTGTTACTATTAATATCAATTTTTATTTTTTTTATATAAATTAATATCTGAAAAGTACATTTATTGTGTAAAGAAAGCCATATTTTAAAGGATTAAAAGTGATGCATTTTCCTCTAGAAATGTAAAAAAGAGAATGCTTCAAAAAATATTCTAAGCAATTAGGATATCGAAAATGTTATTGTAAGTTTACAATATGTTGTGTTATTATATAATTGGCTCTTTTTATTCAAAAATCCATTTGTAATATTATATATATCAACTCATTTAATATTACATCAAACACATTTAATATCACATTATGATTGTAAATTTGTAATTCTATGTAACATTATAATTATAGCACTGCCATAAAGATATACTTTAAAGGTTAAAACCCCATTTTGGTCCCTGAACTAAAAAAATCCTTGATTTGGTCCCTACTGTTTACCATTTTTACCCCGATTTGGTCATTCTGTTAAAAATCCAGTGACATGTACTGTTAACTAACGGGAGCACGATGACATGTCTAAATATCATGACACATCAGATGTACACATGGAAAAAAGATGACATGTCATAAAACACGTCGGATTCCCACCAAGCAAAAAAAATAAAAATGTGGGGCCCACCTTTGCCCAAACTCAATATCTTCTCCCCCTTCTTCCCATTCGAACCCTAGAAGTGCAGAGGGCACACCGTACTTGCAGAAAAACCAAAAGTCCCATTCTCCTTTTTGCTTTTTGCTGGTGAATCTTTGATCTTTCACTTTCGAATCTTCACATTTAGTGCTGAAAGAGGTAGAAATCGAAGAACAATGGAGTCTTCGAACATCATAGATGTCACGCTTTTCTCCATTTCAAAACCCTAAAAGAATAGAGCTCTTTTGTCTTTGATCCTGAGATTAATGCTTTCAAAATCAACTATTTTGTCCTTCTTTTGAGTGGATCTTGAGGAATTTTAGGCAACGGAAGTTGTTGAATCGATATCCATTCCTTCAATTTCTGATGGTGCGAGTGCTAGTGGTGGTCAAATGACAGAATCAAAATGCGAGTGTGGTTTAGCACCTGTGTTGAGGACAGCACTAACATTCCAGAACATGGGAAAAAGGTTTTGGGGATGTCCAAATTTCTTGGTAAGGCTGGTGTTCTTTAATTTTAGTTTCAGATTTATCTGGTTTAGTGCAATTTTAGAAGCATAAAGTTTTTTTCTTAACTTTTGTGTTGTTTAGACTGGAAAGCCTTGCAAGTTCTTCCATTTTATTCTTGGTGATAAGGTGATTGAGGGTAAAGCAAGGGATCTGTTACTGAGGTTGAAAGATAAGCAGCTTCGATTTCAGTCCGAGAATGAAAGGCTGAAGAAGGAAAATAATGATTTAATGAAGGCAAGGGCTGATTTGATAAAGGGAAATGATGATGATTTGATGAAGGAAAATGCTAGATTATTAGTGGAAAATGGGAACTTGCTACACGAGAATGGGGTCTTAATAGCTAAATCTGAATCACTAGTGAAGAAGATTAAGCATTTGGAGAAGAAAGTGAAAAGAAGTGAGAGGATTTGCATAAGATCATAAAAAGTTTGTATCATTTTGTGTGTGTTTTGCATGTTAAGTGCTGCATCTGCTATTGGTCTGTTTATTGCCCTACATAACTGCAGTAGAATCCAGGTTTTTGTTAGTTTATTGACCTACAAAGGCTGCACTAGAATCCAGGTTCTTGTGAGTTTATTGGCCTATAGAAGCTTTTCTTTTTGTCTGAACCAATTGTAATGTGCCTCTTTGCCTAAAACCTAATATAATATCGAAGATTCTATGCTGTTGAAATCTGTTATAAATGTTGTACCTGAATGTATATAAATTTGAGAAAATAAGCACTTATACAAAGTGCATACCATTCCAAGATGCAGTGTTTACAACAATTGCATGAATGTAGTTTCATACATACAAACAAAAAGCAAATTTTGCAATTAAAACCTAAGCAAAAAATACAATTATGGACTACACATTAAACCAATAACTACATTTACCAACCATAATTGTTATACACAAAAGACAACCCCACACAAAATATGCTCACCCCAGCATTTTCAACCTAACAAAATACCAAAAAATCAATCTTCATCAATCTCACTTTGATGCATTTGCAGCCATTCAAGGTTTCTTCTTTAGTTGTCGTGGCTTCTTTGGTTGTCGTGGCTTCTTTGGTTGTTTCCCTTTATCTTTGGCTCCTGAAGTAGTTGCTGCATGTGATTGGGAGGGGCCTGTGGTTGTTGTTGCATAGTCCTTTTTAGCCCTCTTCCGTGGTTGTGCAGTTTTTGAGCTTCCTTCACACTAAAGAATCAATGTGCATTTGTTAGTATATCTAGCATACCATAAAATGAAAAATTGATTAGTTTAGAAGCTTACAACCTCTTGTTTTCTTCTTGCTGTTTGCCTGAATCTCTTTGGTGTAGGTGCCTCATTAAGAACTTGACTAAGAGGATCCTCCACTTGGCTCATTGGGTTTTCCACATTAGCTCCAATGTTTTCATCAACACCTTGAGGCTGCTCTTCTTGGGGAGTTCCTTTATCTTCATTTTGTTCTTGCTACAAATGCATAATACATATATATGAAAAAAATAATGTATAAAACACATAGAGAATTGACAATAATTAATTACAAATTTAACTTACAAGGTTTGGTGGAACTCCTTTACATGACCTTGAGTTGTGCCCCCTTTTGAAGCATTTTTGACAGGTCATCAACCTCCCTTTTCTGCCCATAGATGTTTTCCCCTCCCATTCTTCTGGTTGTCGTTTCTTCTTTGGCTTGCCCGGCATCTTTCTTGGATTTGGTGGTTGCATAGGTGGCATTTTAGTTTCCTTCTATTGGTTAATTCCTTCTATGACTGGGACTTCATATTCATAACTTGCCATGAACATTTGCTTGTTGTACCAGTGTGCTACATAGTGCTCATCATTCTTTTGTCTATGATTGATCACAGTAACTGCATGCCTACAGGGTATTCCAGTCATATTCCAAACTCTGCAAGTGCATGTCTTTCTCTCCACATTTACAATATAAGTTGACTCCCCATTATCATCAACGTCATACCCATCACCACCAGGCCATAAAAGTGTGCATCTCCTGCTACTTTCTCGGGCAACAACAATTTTTGCCCAAATTTTGGGACCAAAATTCCCAACAAATTTCCTGTTACCAGATTCCCTTATAGCCACCGTCCTCCGGGCACACATTTCCTGTAAGTCTTCCAGCATAGAGAATATGATCTTGTGCCTTGCTTCCAGTATTAAACCATTAAACACCTCACACATGTTGTTATCGACAACATCGCATTTACTATCTTCTTTAAAGAAAGCCTTTGACCAAAACCTAGGGTGTGTGCTCATGATGGCAGGGACTGCACTTGGTTTAATACGCCCTAACTTAGTTAATGCCCTGTTGAAGTCATGTTCAGTGTTAGCCTTAACACATCTCCAAAATGCTACCTTCAATTCTTTGCCTCCATTATTTTTTCGAAAGTTGGCATATTTGTGTCTAGCGCATGTTCTATGCTCAGCATTTGGAAATAGATCCTCAATTGCATGAATTAGGCCCTGGAATCACATGTTCTCAATGAGTGCATATAATTACCAACTAAGTTATTTTTCCCAAATTGGTCCCTGAACTTTAAAGTTCAAAGACCAATTTGGGAAAAACAAAGATTCATAAACATAACAGAATGATGGAATATACCTTCTGTTGGTCAGAAATGAATGTGAAATTACTCCCTGATCCAATCACCATGTTTTTTTGCAGGTCCTCAAGGAACCAGATCTAGGTCTCTATGGTTTCACCTTCCATGGCTACCCATGCAAATGGATACAACTGGTTGTTTGCATCCCTGGAAACAGCAACCAACAATACTCCTTTGAATGCTCCTTTAAGGAAGGCACCATCAAGACCAATAACACGACTGTAGCCAGCTACAAATCCCAACTTCATTGGAGAAAAACAGGTGTACATCCTTAAGAAAACAGGATTTAAATCTGTAGTTGGTCTTGATGCCTTAATAATGATGGTGGCAGCAGGGTCTTTCGATCGAAGCTTTATAGCATAATCCCATAATTTACCATATTCCATCTTGCAATCACCCTCAAATTCCTTCCCAATCTTCTCCTTCACCTTTTTCAGTTGATGGTGAGATAACTCAACACTTAACTCTTTCCTAATGACATTAAAAATGTCATTTCGCCTCATGTACAAGGCACTAAACCCTCTGTGCCTCACCAAGTGCTTTGCAGCTACTGTTGAGTTACATCACTTGTTCTTCTTTAACAACCAATGGCATGTATGCTCAGACACAAATGTCTTCACCATCCAAGATTTAGTTGGTTGGTCCATTGCCAAATAAATCTGCCATGGACAATCTGGCGCCTTCACACATGATGCCCTGCATCTTATATTGTCATTTTTTATCCATTTAATATCTTGCCTCTGCTTGAGGTTCCACTTATTCACAACATCCCTAAATTGTTGCTTGTTGATAAACATCATTCCTAATCTAATGTCAGGAGTGTCATCATCTCCTGGCTCTTGGTAAACCTTATGCGTAGCCCATCTCCTTTTACCATGTTTGGCTTCACTTGCTTCATCATCAGATGTTGAGAGATAGCTATCTTCTTCATCACTCCCTATCTCATCAACTTCATCCAAATGTTGTCGACTTGGTCCTCTAGCACTAGAACCTACTAAACAATATAGATTCTCCATTAAAGAAAGTCACATAGTGAAGAACTCAGAACTCATTGAAGTTAGTTTAGAACAAATACTTGTAGTATGTGTATCAGAATACTTTACAGCAACTGTTGGTGGTTCAAGGTCTTTCTCAATGCTGTCCTCAATGTTGTTGAAAAACTTGACATTCTTTTTAGCTTGCAGCGTCTCTTCATCTTCATTGTCTGTTAACTTAGGAACATCAATATTATGATCTTCCTCATCATCATCAGATTCAACTCTGACACCATCATCACTTACAGCATCCCCATCATGAGTTTTAACACTAACATCTTCCTTAGTAACATTAGCAGCAGCCCCATCAACGCCAACACTTTCCTCAGTAACATTAGGTTAGACATTGTCACTTGCATTGTCATTGTCCTCCTTCTGATCATCACCAGGAGCTGGTAAAAGAAGCACTTCTTCTTCTACATGTGCAAAGTCAGGGATATGAAGTATATAAACGTGGATAACATTGACAACCTTTATAATTTCTAGCACCTCCCTCATTGAATCATCATTGACAATTTGCACTAAGCCATCTTCTAAAGTTTTTCCATGTTGCAAATACCATATCCCATCTACCATATCAGGATCATATTTACAAAACTCAACCTTTCTATAAAACTCCCACACTGTTATTTTTCTGGGTCTACATTCCAAACATAGCACTCCCCATCAGCGTATTTAAGGCCATTTTTCTGCACTAACCTACCACCAACATGCAGAAACATTTTGGCAGTGTTGCCTGACTTATTATCTCTGTATTCAAAAAAAAAAAACCTCATTAAAGACAGTCAAACAACCAATCTGTCATGCAATTATATTTTACATAGTTAAACTAAGAAAAACACAAATTACTATTGTAATCACCCTAACCCATACAAAAACAAAGAGATCAAGTGGGGACCCAATGTCCTTTTCGCTACCAACTCAAGAAACATATACTAGAAAACAACTTTTAAATTGCTTTTAGGACATCACCCAACACCTTCACACATCTCGAAAGAAAATAAATTGAAAAAAGGTTCAAACCTTGTCCCCACTGAGATCTGGGTCGGCAACAACATCTATGATGTTCGAAGACTCCATTGTTCTTCGATTTCTACCTTTTTTAGCACTAAACGTGAAGATTCGAAAGTGAAAGATCAAAGATTCGCCAACAAAAAGCAGGAAGGAGAATGGGACTTTTGGCTTTTCTGCAGGTACGGTGTGCCCCTTGCTTTTCTAGGGTTCGAATGGGAAGAAGGGGAGAAGATACTGAATTTGGGCAGAAGGTGGGCCCCATGTTTTTTTTTTTTTTTTTTTGCTTGGCAAGAATCTGACGTGTTTTATGACATGTCATCTTTTTCCATGTGTACATCTGACGTGTCACGATATTTAGACATGTCATCGTGCTCCCGTTAGTTAACAGTACACAGCATTGGATTTTTAACGGAAGGACCAAATCGGGGTAAAAATGGTAAACAGTAGGGACCAAATCAGGGATTTTTTAATTCAGGGACCGAATCGGGGGTCCGTACAATAGTTTAGGACCAAAATGGGGTTTTAACCTACTTTAAATTGAGTCATCCAAGGTAGGCATGGAAATCATTATTTTTTTTATTTTAAATTAAAGGCAGATAAGTTTAAAAATATAACTATGCATGTAGTTAATTGAATTAGCTATGTATCGAGTGTGTATTAATAATTTTCCTTAGTAATATTAAATGTATTTGTTACAGAATATTCTCACTTGATTATGTTTACATTGCTATGATTATATTCACATTATAATTGGTTAACGTAATTAGATTAATTAATTTTGTAATATAGAGTATTCTCTTGTACATATAAATAAGCACTTTGTATAGTCAAATGAATCAAGCAAAAGTATCATTTTTCTTCATATTTTTCTTTCCTACCTTGTTTTCTCACATAGTATTAGAGCTTAGTGAACTCTTTTCTTTGAGATTTTGTGCTTTTAATTTTTTGCATCAGCAGTGTTTTCATGCCAGCCAGTATCACTTGTTCCGATCACATTCTTAGACCAGCAACGTTTCGAGTAGTGTATTTGTTCAAATCGTGTTCTAGTCACATACTGGTTTCAGATTTGGCTACTATGATTGTTGTTATTCCTCCTACAGGTTCCTCTGAGCTTTCGCCTAGATTTTCACAACCAAGCTATCCGAAATTCTTGCTGTGCAGATCTTTGCCACCCAAAATCGCTCCCATCTTTTCTAGTGTTCTGCTCTGTCAAATTTTCTTTTCTTTACAGAATATCCTTTTTTTATTTAATTATGGAGAAATCTAATATTTCGCGACCAATTTCAACCATTCTTAATGGCTCAAATTACATACTGTGTTTTATTATTGATTTTAATGATTTGAAAACTAAATGTGAATTGGAATATATTATTTATTGAATTGATTGGAAGTTGATTTGGTTGTGAATATATGATTTATTCCTAGTAATATTGAATTAATTTTCAAATATTAAGTTTTGAATGTGTTTCATTTTTTTTTAATAAAAGTCCATTTAATTGCATAATTATAATTCCTTGTTGTGGGGAGCCAAAAACAGAAAGTGCATTCTATAATTGAGGTTCCAACCCCTGGGATAGGGTTTGGAACCCTTGATAGTTCTGTTTTTTGCAAGATTGTATAAGAAATCAAGTTCCAACCTCTAAAAGTAGGTTCTAACTTCTAAAAGTAGGTTCCAACCTCTTGTGCTGGGATAGTAATTTACCTACCATATTTGGAATATATTCATTCTAAAAAGGAGTTCTAACGATAAAACACACTAATTGAGCATTCTCAAGCTATAAAACCAGATTTAGAAGAATGGAGAAGCACGAAGAATAGAGCCTTCAAGTTGAAAAACCAAGAGTGATTAAGTTTCTACTTTGTGCTTTGTGAAATCTCTTATTTTCTTGTTCTATTTCATTGTAATAAGTGAGAGAGGGATTAGGAAACCTTGTTAGGTCTAGTAATCCATCCTTGAGGTATAGGAAGGGTTGAGATTTGTAACAAAGGGATTAAATGGTTCAATAGCACCCATAAGCTATTGGGAAAGTGATTGGGTAACCTTGTTAGATCTAGAAAAAACCATCCTTGTGGTATAGGATTGGATTTGTGAGAAATTGCAACAAGGGCTTGAGTTGTTGAAGGTGGATAGTGCCAAAAAAACTATTGCAAACGATTGCCTCTACACCTAAAAGTTGGAGGAGAGATTCTGAATTTAAAACTAACTCTCAAGCAAGCAGTTTGAGGAGTGGAGTAGGCACAAATTGTGATCGAACCACCATAAATCCTTGTGTTTGAGTTTTCTCTTCCTTTAGCTTTTAATTTTTGCACTTTAAATTAATTATTTGCAATTGCTTGTGCTTGTTCATTGTTTTGTTTTTAAAAGTTGCATAAAGTTTTTAAAAACTCCATTAAGTCCTCCTCTTAGGTTGCCATCTGGGCTAACACTGTGGGCTTAAAGTATGCGTGGTTTCTTGAAGGGTTGGATTATGGCGATATATTATTGGTGACATTACACTTCCATAGAAAGTTGTTGACGAGATAGATAAGAAATATGTTGACCATTTAGAGGACTAGGATAACAAAAATCATCAGATCATCACTTGGTTTCGTAACACCTCAATTCCTTCCATTCACCTTCAGTTTGGATGGTATGAAACAACTAAGGAAGTGTGGGATTTACTTGCAGCAAGGTATACCACTATTGATTTATCTAGTCAATATAAATTGTAGGAAAAGTTACACAATTTGAAACAAGAACGTGGAGAGTCCATTACTAGTTTTTATGCTAAGATGGAGGCTATTTGGGGTCAGCTTGCTCTCTTTAAACCAACTTTCAATGACATTGCTGACATTGGGAAGTACATTGAGCACTGTTATAAAATGAGGTTAATTCAATTTCTTATGGCACTTACTAATGATTTTGAACCATGCAGAACCTCTTTATTGCATTAGTCTCCTTTACCTACCTTGGATAGTGCTCTCTCACGATTATTATTTGATGAAACTCGTCTGGGTTTACTTAAGCCTCAATGAGATAATATTGTGGTTGCAGCTATTAACAAGTTTCCTTCGAGTTAGAAAGGATAGAAGCATTGTTGTCACTATAACAAATAAAAACATGCTATCTATGAATGTAGTCTGGTAGAATGTCATAAATGCAAGCAGAAAGGCCATATTACTCCTAATTGTACTACTCCACTACCTCAGAGATCTGATCAGTGGAAGACCCAATCAAAGCCTAATCAGTCTTCCAAGTTTGTGGTTGCTGTAGCTGTTGCCAATGAGGATACCTCAGTCCATCCTTTGATTGGTAATCTAGAAACCTTTCTTTGACAGATGATATCATCTTCCTCTACATCTACTACCTTACCTACCATCCCAAGAAAAGTTTCTTGGATTTTTGACTCTGGTTGTTGCAATCATATGACTTCAAACTCTACACTTTTTTCTACATTAACCCCTAATACCACTGCACCTCCAATTCATACTTTTGATGGTTCACAAATGCAAGTTACCCAATATGGTCAAGTTTTTACTTCTGCTCTTACCTTACCAAACACATTCCTAATAGCAAAACTTACTTTCAATCTTATTTCTGTGGGACAATTGTGTGAACTTGGTCTTGAACTAAATTTTCTACTCATGGTTGTCATGTGCAAGATTCATAAATGAGACAGATTCTTGGGGTAGGCTATAAAGTTGGATGTTTGTTTGAGCTCGCCTCCCTGCACATCCTTTCTGGTTACGTTTCCCAATTGTGTGTAGTCTCAACATCTTCTTCTTTACACTTGTGGCATCTCCATCTTGGTCATGCCTCTATTAGTAAACTTGTCCTTTAATTCAAAATGGGTTTTTAGGTTCTGTCAAAGAAGAGTCTTTACATTGTGTCTCACGTCAAGTTGCTAAACAGCTTGCTTTATCTTTTAATAAAAGTGATTCCATTTCACTAGCACCTTTTGATTTAGTACATTTTGACATATGGGGCCATTTCCCACTCCTACCATGGGTGGTTCAAAATATTTTGTGTTATTTATAGATGATTATTCTTGCTTCACTTGGCTATATTTGATGAAGAAATGCTCAAAATTATCTCAAATTTATTTTGAATTTGCTAATATGATAAAGACTCAATTCTCTAAAACTATCAAAGTCTTGAGAACTGATAATGCTCTTCAGTATCTCGATTCTAAATGTCAATCTTTTCTTAAAGAGTAGGGCACAACACAACAAAGATCTTGTCCATATAACTCTCAACAAAATGGGTGGGTTAAGCATAAACATCGTCATATTTTGGACGTAGTTCATGCTCTCCTAATTTCCTTTTCATGTCCTAAGCGTATTTGGGGTGAAGTTACACTTACAACAATTTTTGTCATAAATCAAGTCCCATATACTGTCACACAAAATAAATCTCCCTATGAGTGTCTCTACGATATTCTTCTTGCCTATAATCTTCTTAAATTTTCTGGTTGTGCTTGTTTTGTTCTTTTGCCTTTTCATAAACATCACAAGTTAGAGCCTCAAGCTTGACTTTGTTATTTTCTAGGGTATGGGATACAACATAAAGGTTATTGTTGTTGGGATCCAATATCACAAAAACTCCGTGTCTCTCGTCATGTTGTTTTTTTGGGAACACACTATGTTTGCTTCTCTTTTTGAATTTAAGGTGTCTCCTTCTCAGCAAACTCCTATCTTTACTAATCCATCCCTTGAGTTATTTCCTAGTGATGATGTAGGGACTCATGATGAGCTTTCAAATGATCAAACTACCATGGCTCCCGTTTTAGAAGATGTCTTTTTTGCGGATATTGCACTTGGAACAAATGAGATTGAAAATCCACCAGTTACCTCTTCTAGTCATCCTATTCGGGTAAGAAATCCACCTACATATCTTCAAGATTACTATTGTTTTTTTACACTTGCCTCTTTACATGAACCTCAATCCTACAAGGGAGCTTTTTTAGATCCTCTATGGTAGCAAGCTATGAAAGAGGAATTATAGGCTTTGGAAAAGATAGGTACTTGGGACTTGGTTGATCTTCATACTGATAAGACTCTTATTGGATGCTAGTGGGTATACAAGATCAAAACTCGTTTTAATGGATCTATAGAGTGTTATAAGGCATGTCTAGTGGCAAAGGGTTTTACATAGGAATATGGCATTGACTATGAAGAGACTTTTGCTCATGTTGCTCATCTTACCACAGTACGAAGTTTACTAGCTATTATTGCTGTACGAAAATGGAAGCTGTTTCAGATGGATGTGAAGAATGCTTTTCTTAATGGTGATTTGCAAGAAGAGGTTTATATGAAACCGCGTCCTGGACTTATTCTCTGAATAAGGTATGTCAATTGTGATGAGTCTTATATGGCTTAAAGCAGTCTCCTCAAGCTTGGTTTGCAAAATTTAGTTCTACTGTAAGTGAGTTTGGTTTCACATCAAGTCCACATGATACTGCTTTTTTATTCGTAAATCTGCTCGGGGAATGGTTCTCTTACTCATATATGTTGATGATATGATTATCACTTGAGATGATGTTTCTAGGATTGATGAGCTTAAGCAGTTTCTCAGCCACAAATTTGAGATGAAAGACCTTGGCTCTTTGAGTTATTTTTTAAGACTTGAAGTTACATCCTCAAATGATGGCTATCTTTTCTCTCAAGGGAAATATGCATCAGATCTCATATCTAAAACTGGTCTCACTGATAGCAAGATTATCTCCACACCTCTTGAATCGAATGTCAAGCTCACATCATTAAATGGCTCTCCACTCCCTGACCCTACTCGTAATCAATAGCTGGTTGGGAGTTTGGTTTATCTTACTCTGACATGCCCAAACATAGCATATGCAGTTCACATTGTTAGTCAGTTTATGGCTGCTCCTCACTTCACTCATTATGTTGCTGTCCTTTAGATTATTCGTTTTGTTAAGGGAACACTATTTCATGGACTTCACTTCTCAGCTCATTCATCCCTTGTACTTTGTGCATATTCAGATATTGACTAGGCTAGTGATCTTACAGATTGAAGAGCCACTACTAGCTATTGTCTCTTTCTTGGTAACTCTCTTATTTCATGGCATAGTAAGAAACAAGCTATTCCATCTCACTTTAGTATTGAGGCTAAATATAGAGCTTTGGGTGACACCACTTTAGAACTTTTTTCTCTACGATGGCTTTTGGAAGATATGGGTGTTTCCCAACCATCTTCTATTGATCTTTACTACGACAATCAAAGTGCTATACAGATTGCTCCCAATGATGTTTTTCATGAGTGCACAAAACATATTGACGTTGATTGTCATTTTATTTGATATCATGTTGCCAAAGGAACTATCACCTTGTCTTTATTGGCTTTGCTAATTAGCTAATGGATCTCTTCACTAAGGCTCATTTTCTTGGACGCTTCCACACTCTCCTTTCCAAACTCAAGTTGGTCTCCTCATCACCACCTTCAGTTTAAGGGGGGATTTTACAAAATATTCTCACTTGGTTATGTTCACATTGCTATGATTATATTCACATTATAATGATTGACATAATTAGATTAATTAATTTTGTACTACAAAATATTCTCTTGTATAGGCCTATAAATAGGCACTTTGTCTATTCAAATGAATCAAGAAAAAGTATTATTTTTCTTCACATTTTTCTCTCCATATATCTTTCTATGAAGCACCTTTTGGTTTGTTTCGTCATCATCTACTTCTGTTAATGCTATGCATTTTATTTCTAACTTAATGCATGTATCTTTCCTCATTTCTCTTTCTTAAACTAATATTTTTCACATTATTTTAGACTTTCATTATTTTTTCGCATCTATTTCACCTTTATTCACTCACATTATCTTCATGTTTTTGTATGTATGTGTGTATATATATTTGTAAATCCCTCTCTATTTTAGTAATTTTTTTTTTTATTTTTTACTCTTTATCCTCTCTCCTCTATTGTTCTTTTTTAATCATTTATTGCATATGTATTTTTCTATTGTTATATATCTTTTTTAAATCCATTTTTCTTCCACTCACTCCCTTAAAAATGGCAAACCCCCCCAAATTTGCCCTCCAAAGTAAGGGCAAAGACAAATCTAGCCCTTAGAAAAAGCAAGGACAAATTTTCTCTTCAAATTATTGATTAAGATAAATTACCTATTATTTAATGTATGATATCATCACATGTCAGCTTTTCGTTAAAAAATGTTTAGGTGGCAAATAAATTTCTTACATGTGATAACATCATACGTTAAATAATGAGTAATTTGTCTTGATTAATAATTTAAAGGAGCAATTTGTCCTTGCCTTTTTTTTTTTTTTTTGGTTGAATTTGTTCCTACCCTCTTATTTAAGAAACAGATTTGGGGGTTTTACCTCTTAGAAATGTTTTCACATTAAAACATAAAAGGTACAACTTATTAACATTATTCTCTTGGTTCTTAGCTATTCATCTACCTTTAGTCTATCTCACAATAATTTTTATTTAGACTCTATCTTTTAGCTTCTCCCCTCACATTTTATGTCATTATATTTAATTTTCTCTACCTTATATATTGTCCTTTCTTTTATTGTACTCTCATCTCTATTGTTCCTTCCTATATATTCCATGTATCTCAATCTATTACTTATATCTTATTTTTTACATTTTTTTCTATTTCAACATGTTTTTATGAAAAAAATTTTATGTCAAAACATAAAAATGGTAACTTCTTAATATTATTCTCCTAGTATTTTTCATTTGCCTTAACTTATCAAAATATAAAGTTGTTTAAGATTTATTATGACTTTTTAAATGAAAAAGACAATTATCTATTAAAAAAGGATAAAAAGTAGATAAATTTCAATCATTTATATATAGTAGATAGATGAATAGTCAAGATTTTGTATAAGCTATGTGTATAAGAATTTTTTGTAAGTGAATCATACTCTTGTTTCATCTCCTTTGTCTTGCATTTTATATTATTCTTTTTTAGTTACTCTTTGTATCTTCATCTATCATTATCTCTATTTTATCATAATTTTTCTCTCTTTTATTGTTTATATTAGAAATAATTTTGGCAAAAATATAAGTGGTGCAACTTCATAACATTCTTCTCTACTAGTTTTTTTTTTTTTTTTTTTGCACTTACTTTACTCCACTTCTTTTATTATCAATTGTTCTTGTGACTCAATCTCTCAACTTCTCATGCAACATTTTGTCTTTATACTTATTTTGTTATGATGCATTCGCTCTTGCTTTACCTTCATAAATTTGTGATTTATTTTCTTATTATTCTTTCTCCACTTATCATCCTCTCTCTATGATTCTTTCTAAGTCATTATAGGCATAGTTATCTATCATTATATATCTCTTTGTTTCTTCCCCAATTTTCTCTCTCGTTGTTTGTATTAGAAATTTTTAACTCTTAATCATTTCCTTGTATCTCAATGTATCATTATTTATATCTTTTTTATCCTAATTTTTTTTCTCCCCTCTTCTCTATATTATAAATGTTTTATGTCAAAACATAGAAAGTGTAGCTCCTTAGCATTATAATCTCAGTATGTTTTCACTTGTTTACTCCACTTTTCGTACTTTTCTTGGGTTTCATCTCTTAGCTGACACCTTGTATTTTATCATTATATATATCTTTTTTACTTTATGCTTGTAGTCACTCTTTCTCCATGTTAGTCATTTATATGTTAGGATTGAGGAAAATCAAGATATCCTAACAATTAAAATACTAAAACTGATAATAAAAAAACTAAAATATCCTTAATAAATCAATACACAGAAAAGATTCATTAAGGGTATTTGAATAATCTCATAGGAATTCCCATTTAAAGTGTTAGGACATCTTAATTTTCACTTTTTTCTTTATATGTTATTATTATTTTTTATCTCCATTACCTTTACTTTGATATTTTTTATCATAAACTTTTTCCTTCTCTATTATTTTTTTAGTCACTCTTTGTATCTTTATTTAAGGATTCATATAATACAACCTAGACTATACATTAAAAGTGTAGTATGCCTATGAATTTACTAGAATACCATCAATGAAATAACATAAGAAATAGTTTCATTAAGGTTATTTTAGTAAATTTACAGTGTGGACTGCACTTTTAATGTACAATCTACTATGTAAAATACTTTTTTACTTTATTTATCATTACATGTCTATTTTTACCCTACTTTTCTTCTATTTTCCACTATCTATATTAGAAATGTTTTAAGCAAAAATATAAGTGACACAACTTCTTTACATTATTTTCAAATTCTTTTTCACTTACCTCAATGCCTCAAGGATTATAGTATTCCTTGTACCCTTTTAGAAGTTGTTTCAACTATTCTAATCATAATTCTCCTTTTAGTTCCTTTTTTATGTTTGTTTTGCCTCTTTTGAATATGAGAAATCCAACATTAATAACCCAACAAAAGTTTTAATGAAACTTCAATACCAAATTTAATAACTTTTCTTATAGTACTTGATAGGTTGCATTCTTGTACATAATAAGATACTAATTTACCTTTAATTTTATTAATATTTTAATTGATTTAATATGATTTTATTCAAGTTTACATTAGTTCCATTATTTGCGCAGGAAAGGATTGAACTTTTAAAAAAAAGATAAATTTGGCACTAAATCACAATATTTCACAAAGTGAAAGGATGAATAAAATGGGAAAATTGAAGAGCACATAACAGAATCTAAAATCCAAGGATTAAAGTACAAAAATTTTAGAAAATTAAGGACCAACACTGTAATTTTACCTTTATGAAAAGAAGCGAAAGTCCATCAAGGAAATAAATGGTGACGTGCATCAATGATTTATTGATTCAAGTAAAAATAACTCATCTATTAGTCTAAGTAAAAGAAACTCAATTTAAAAAAAAAAAAATCTTAAATTCAAGTCTTATAAGCCAAAAAAAAGATATTAGGAAAGTTCTTTTATAGGATCAAATACAACCCAACTCTGTAGTAATTGGGACCCAATGTGGAATCCTACTATGGAGAGTTAATACAAAAATGAAAATGGTGAGGGTGCCGACTCCTCTTCTTATTCCATTTTTTCTTTTCATTGTCTATTTATATAAATATGAAATAAACAGTAGCTCTAGTGCTATAACATTGGAAATATATTAAAGAAAAGTCAAGTCAAATGTATGCAAAGAAAGTTTGAAAAAAATTAATAAAAAATAAACTCTTATTAAAGTTGGATTGCAATATTATTTATGTTAAATATAAACTACTCTTTAATAGATATTTGTTAAAGAGTCTATTAAGTATTTATTTAAAAAAATTTTAAACTCATTGGATATTTATAAAGGATTTTTTAAAAGTCTAGTGAGCATTTATTTAATAATTTTAAGAAGAATTTTATTGTTATAGTAGTTTTATATATAATTAAGATAAATTTGAAATTAAATCACAATATTTCACAAAGTTAAAGATGAATAAAATAGTGGGATTTGGAAGTAAATTGTAGATTTATGAAGTCTAAGGACTAAAGTGCAAAAAATTTAGAAAGTTGAGGATCAACACTATAATTTTACCTTATTAAAAAAATAAATAAATGGTGAGGGTTCCGGCACCTCTTCTTATTTATTTATTTATTTTTGCCCATTTATATTTTAGGAAATAAATTGTAGTGGTAGTGCAATAAAATTGGAAAAATATTAAAAAAATATCAAATGAAACCAATAATAAGAGAGTGAAGAAAATTAATAAAAAATCAAATTTTATTTAAGTATGATTACAATATTATATATGTTGGATATAAATTACTATTTAATATATATATTTTTAAAAAATTATTAGATCTTTATTAAAAATTCTTTAAAACTCATTATGTACTTATTAGAGATTTTTTTAAAAGTTTAAGAAGTATTTGTTGAGGATCTTTTTAAGTCTAATGAGTATTTATTTTAAAAAATTTTAAAATTTTTTTATTATTATAATAGTTTTATATATAATTAAGATTATTATTATTATAACAGTTATATATATATAGAGAGAGAGAGAGAGAGGGAGAGTTAAAATATTATATCTAAGGTGGAGTTAGTAGATCCAACAATTTTTAATCTTTGGAATGATTCAGAAGGCCATCTGCTGCTTTTCCGTCTCCAGAAAAAATGTCATCGTAGAAGTAAATATTCTTTCACTTTAAACAGGCTTCCTTATCAAATTAGATAATCCAATACTAAACTTGTTAACATGGAAAAGTAGTAAATTATATTCCAATTTTACTACATAAATAAGCATAAGCTTTTCCTTCTAAATGCTCACTCAAAACACCATAAACTGCAAATGGTAGTCTCGCAAAAAAAGTAGACTTGTCTAACATGGAACAACTCATCCAAACGAAGAGCAGACGGGAATCCTTGGAGGATGCATTGAAATCCTTGGAGGATGAACGCAGCCCTTCAACTTCGGCAAGAGATAGGCCAGTGAAGCCGAAGTGCCACAACTGCGGATGATGCATATTCAAACCAAAATTTTGGTCCGAATAACCAAAAAAAAAAAAAAAAGGGTCTGAAGAAATATATACAGACCAATTTCGGTCCCTATACTTAATCCGGAAAAACATGGTATGAAATAATATATATATAAACTGAATGGATATTGGTCCGTATAATTATACCATTCAGAACCAAAACGGTTCGTAAATATTGGTAAAAGAATCTAAACTATCATTTTAAAATTGAAATAAATAGACCATAAAAGGTCTAGAAAATGAAAATATAATAAAATAATAACATAATTATAGACCAACAATGGTCTGAATATTTAGGGAAAACTGGTACAGCAAATATATTCGGACCATCTTTGGTTTGAATATATATGTCCTTATTTGCAAGGATTAAAAGTTTGGCACCTATATATATGGCCATCCCCACTAAGTATATTCAGACCGAACTCGGTTCGAATATAGTGAACTCAACGACAATTTTTAAAAATTCTAGTGCCAATGTGTCCATTTTTGAAAAAATATACAGACTGTCAATGGTGCAAATATCTTGGACTCATATGTAAATTTCAAAATGTATGCAGACTATATTGTTGTCCCATTGAAGTATATTTAGATTGTTTTCAGTCTGTATATAAGCTAAGCACAGGGTAAAAATGGAATCCACCTAGGTGCTCTGTTGTTTTAAATTGAATTATTCAGACCAATTATGGTATGAAATTAAAGCTTTTAACCAAAAAAAAAAAAAAAGAATAAAAGAAAACAAAAATAAAATAAAATATATTTATTTTACTCATTAATTACATAATATTACCAAATGCAAAATTATATTTTCCAAATAAAAAAAATATGTTTATAAATAAATAAAATAATTTTGTACTAATTACTTAATATAATAATTAAAAACATGTAAAATATTAATTACATTATATTCAAACTATAGAATAAATAAAAATAAATTTCAACCTATTTAATATGCTCAATTTTAATACCTAATATTTTGATTTTAGTTAAATTAAAACTTCTAGTATACAACATACAAAAATAAATAACAATATAATATAATATTTGTAATTTTTTTAAGAAAATCAATAACAATAATTATAATTGTAAATAAAAAATAAAATAGAAAAATATATATCAACTACAACTATATAAGTAAAAATTAAATAATATATAATACAAATTACAACAAAATAAAGAAAAGTATTTATTAAATCATTATATATAACCCATTTACTTGAAGTTTTCTTCATTTCCTACAAAAAAGAAACATAATAAATATAAATATAAAAGACAATTGAAAAAAATATTAAAAGAAACATATATATAAGAAAAAATTTAAAGTTCACCAAATTTTCAAAATATGTCACCTGCAAAAAAAAAAAAGAAGAAAAAGTTAATAAACAAAATATAAATTAATTATAAATAATAAAAATATACCAATATAAAAAACAACACAAAAAATTCATAAAATGCTTATGGAAGAAAAAAAAAAAAGGAGCATGGAATACAAAATTATGGTAGAAGACAGAAAAATGAAAGGGAAAGCAAAGATGAAGAACAATATGAGGTGTAGAGAAAGAAGAGA